>JAOPHQ010003796.1:0-60844 GCA_030340625.1 Merluccius polli
TTAAGAGAACGGAAGGTCGCAATGACTCAGGACCAAGACTGGCGTGTTCGGCTTCCCCATAAACCATGGGGCAGACATCGGCTCTGAGTCTTTACGACCTTCAGAAAAAAAGTTATTCAAGAAAAACTAACTAGCACTTACCCTAATGTTAATGGGTTTCATATTAGGGTTAAGGTTTGATATTAGGGTTAGGGTTTCAGAACGGAAGGTCGCAATGACTCAGGACCAAGACTGGCGTGTTCGGCTTCCCCATAAATCATGGGGCAGACATCGGCTATGAGCATTTACGACGTTCTGAAAAAACATTATTAAAGAAAAACTAACTACCACTTACCCTAATGTTAATGGGTTTCATATTAGGGTTAGGGTGAATGAACTTCATCGACAAAGAGACTTATTATGGCATATATACAATAGATGTTATGAATATTAGATGAAATTACTTCAAATTATGTTTACATTATGCTTCACAACAGTCATGAGACACAACTTTAATTCTCATGCTTCAACCGCTTGAAATGCTTCATTTCATCTCAGTCTCGATGGTCATTAACAATGACCACATTCTCGATATACGACTAATACATTTAAACCCTGCGCGCTTTGTACCTTCCTTCCAACCTAAGAAACAACGTTCGGGAAGACGGAGCCCTGGTTCAGACGCGCGCCGCCAGAAGCGTTGGGCAGCAGGCGTGCGCGTGCGTACGCGTGCCGCGCCAACAGCGAGGACAGCATAGAGGTCCTCAGCATCACCGACTCCATCGTCCCTGAAGACCTGCAGGCCATCACAGAGGAGGACCCGGAAGTAGGGCTGAACGATATGGGGGAAAAAATATTATGATTATTTTTGACAGATGTTGCGATTTGCGATATGATTCGCTATTAGTGGGTGGGAATGATTTACATCACAATTTTAATTTCACAAAAAAAAAAGATGTAAAGTCACGATGTGACATTTGTTGGGGTCTGTACCAAACAGACATGTTTGAAAAAGGTAGGCCAGGGCATCTACAGTACTTCCTTTATAACGGTGTTATACATTTACATTTACACATTTTACCCATATCAAAAAATGGCCATATTGGCCATATTGTGATTTCACTAATATTTCGATTCATGGTTCAGCCCTACCCAGAAGACCAACACACGGCGTACAGCAGTCTGGACACGGAGCTGCCGGTCCGGCGGGAAGGCGCAGCCGAGGGGACGGACCGCGTCGGCGATTTGACGGAGAAGGCGGCGATCGTGCGAGATGAGCGCGAGGAGCCGAGGGAGAGTATCAGGAACAAAGGGAAACGGTTGTCCCTCCGAGTGGAGAGGGACTCACTCAACGGCGAGGAGGCCTCTGGGTGTTTGAGTGTCTCTGATGAGGTCCGGGGAGCGACGGGGGCAGGCCAGAGTGCAGGGAGAGATGCACTCTGTGAAGACATCGTGTCAGAGGGGATCCCAGCCATGCAGCGAGGTAAGGGAGACTGATGTTTTGAAGTAGACTTTCATCTTGGAGTGATGATTTTATGACACTGTAGCCTTTGCATTTCCAAGAATGTTGATCTGTTATCAGAAAGCCTCAAAATCAGCAGCCAAATGTGCACTTTTTGTACAAATTTTCCCTACAATGTTCTGACATGTCTCACAATTGTTAATGCAGTTGAAGAAAAAGCAGCGGCGTCTGTTCACTCCACATCGCCGTCCTGTCTGAGAGGTGAGAGTGTGACCGCGGCGTCAGACCTCCGCGTGAAGTTTTCCTTCAGTCTGCCGATGGCCGGCGCGTGCTCCCCGTCCTGTACTCCGGTCAGGTCGTTGAGCATGGACGAGGTGTCCGGATCCACCAGCTCCTCCAAATCCCCTTCGCAGACCTACAGTCTACACGTCAACCGACGCCTCGATCAGAAGAGGAGGAGGAAGGCCGGCCTGAGGGCCCTGAGATTCGTACAACAGCACTCGTTCTACCAGCACGCCGTGTTTTGTCTGCTCAGTGGCCGGCCACTGATAGTGATCGGAGGAGATGAGAGCGGCGTGAAGAAGTTGGTTTCGGCGCTCGCCCTGTTCCTCCCCGCGCCCGGTCCGGACGGGACCGCCGTGCTGCCTTGTTTGGCCACGCCCCTTCAACTGACCGACCTGCTCACCTGGAGGCTCATAGGCCTACACAGGTACTCAAACCAACCACTTCAGTGGACCCTTTTCACCGGTCGTCAATAGCAGTGTAAAGTAACTTAGGTCACATTAGGTCAATGTACATTTACTTGAGTTTTGTCCATACCGGTGCACTGCAATACCTAACTCATAATTAATGTTATGAGCTCCACCGGTTATTTCTACTGTGAAAAGGGCCCATTACCGTTTCATTACCACTTGCTAATAGGGCCTTTTTCACAGAAGACATTTTGAATTGTCGTCGTAGGAAAAGCACAGGTGTAAATAATCAAATGAATGATGGCTGAATTCCATTGAGCTGCTTTAGTTTCCGGGTGCTGGCGTTGTGCGTGATGGCTCACCGTCACAGCTTACTGGGACAGAGCCGTCGTTAACGTTATTAGTAACCCCTGTGCTTTTCCCACTATGACAAGTCAAAATGTCTGCCTATTCTATGCATTTCATGCAAATACTGTGACCGCTACCTTTTTAAACATGACATGTTATTACATTGTTGAGCTAGGCTACTATCCTACAAACTTGTCAACATTAAGGGTACAATATTCAGCATGGCTACATTAAGCTGGTGAGTGCATTTCCTTAGACGGTGGGCTCACATTTTGACTCAGTGGAATATGTCCAACTGATCTGCATAAAAGCAATCAATTGATTGTCTTGTCTTCCTTTCTCTGTATTCCTGTGTGAACAGAACCTCCTCTGCCGCGTCGATGGCTGTTCTTCGCTCTCTGGCTCGGTACAGCCGCTATCTGGCCCTGCTGGACATGGACCAGAGGACGCTGCGTTGTCCCGCCTACTCGGGCTCTCTGATTGGCCGAATTGCTCACTGTCACTCCAGCATATGCAGGGGCAGCACCTATCTGCTCCACCTGGAGAGCTGCTTGACCGCCCTGGCCAATCAGGCGCTGCTCTACACATTTCACCCCGCCCTCCGTCGCGACGGCGTCGACATCGCCCGCGGAGAAGCCCTGCTGCTGGAGCGGGGGTTCTGCAGCAGTGAGGACGACCTGAGAGTGATGCGTTTCCTGTCCGATTTGATCAAACAGTACAATGCTGGGTGCGGCCCGCCAATCCTGAGCGTGTCTTATAGACAGATGCAGATCCACAAACACATGTCTGCGACATAGTCCGTATTTTAAACTTTTTCTAGACACAGGTCATACAGGGACTAGTACCTGCTCTAGTGGACCCGTTCTACGGAGGTGGCATCACAGGATAAACACAGGTGTCGCTCATAACACCATTTACAGCCCTGCTACTTTTATGGAGCCCCAGAAGAGCAGACCCATAATTCATTTATGAGTGCCACCTGTGTTTATCCTGCGACGCCGCCTTTGTGAAAAGGGTCTATTGGGAAAGGGGATGATACTTAGGTTTTTAGACTGTTTAATTGCCTTAACATAATCACATCACCTGACTGAGATTCTAACTGGGGGGGGTTTCAAGGATTGCCCCTCTGCCATAACCATGAAAAAGCCCAGACTTGTGAAACATGAAAAGGATGCCACAAATGTTCCTCATATAAACAAAAAATCACATTTTATTCTGCATTATAAACATTAGCTGCTTAAGATATGTATTTATCTTTTTCACCTATAAGGCTCCATTACCTTTAATAAGCAGCTGTAACAAAAGCAAACTATCACAGCTCAGCTGCAACACAGGCTTGGTTTGAGGATGGCCACCAACATGGTGACATTAGAAAAAACTAATGAGAGATCCCGTACAGTACTGTTGAGAAATGAAACATTCAAAAGCATGAATACACTTAAAACACAAAATAAGGCACACACATTTTCTGAAGACGTCCCCACATCCCAGGATGTCCATGTTAGCTGTGCTCCTAGCATTAATCCGTGCCGAGACACAACTCTCTCCTATACCAGAGTCCACAGATATTCAGGTATACAGTCACGGGTAGATCAGATATCCGGCACAGTGGGAGGACATGATGACGACATTCAGGTGCTCCAGAAGGATGTGCAGAACCCACCTACAGAACCACAATAGGACAGTTTTTATTCATTCATTCATACACACACACAGACACACACACGTCAATTGTACACTTACTAACTGTTATTTGAGAGGGCAGGTCACAATCCACTGTTGGACCACAGGTGATCAGGTCTTGGGGAGGGAAACAGGCACAGTTCAGGTCAGTGAAGGGCACATCTACTCTGGCCTGTGAACCTCTCAGCAACTCAAACCGGTCTACAGCAAAACCCAGCCAATGTGCTTTCAAAATGTGACACGTTGGCCCAACTGTGAAATTCTTTGAATGCTTTATAAAAAATATATAGATGTGAAATCTGGAGAAAAATATCATTGTCCTGTTTGATTTTATTGTTAAAAGGTATAGTCAACAATCCTAATCCAATACACTTTTTGCAAAATTCCTCAAATATCTCCTCACGGTCCGCTAGCAACAACAGCGTGGCTCGGATCGAGCCGTTCCAGCCAATCGGCAGCAGAGAGTGACGGTAAACCTGGCGGGAGACTGACAGGAGTGAGTATTTGTTTTCGGTGTTGAGCTCCAATATCAACACTCTTTCCCCAGAATCGCTGACTACACCTTTTAATAAGTAACTTGGTAGCCAAGCCACCAACATTTCATTGACTTACAGGTGCCATTGGGGCCGGGACTGAACCTTGGAGGAGCGCGGGTTAACTGGACTGCCTGCTAAAAAAGTCACAGTTAGCATAGCATAACATAAACATTGACACATGGTGGCAAACATAAATACAGCACTACAACTGCGGCCGTTGATTGGCTGAGTGACTTACAGTATGTGCTGATCAGGGCCGCATCAGAGCAGGAGAGAACATGAAACAAAAGGGAAGACAAATCAGTTTCCAGTCTGCCACAAGCGCATGTGAGGGCCAGGAGAGAAAAAGGTTTATTTGGAGGCATCCAAATCCTCCGACAAGATAACCTAACTGCTCATTTATTATTACACGAATCTTAAGAAAATCACTATAAGTCACTTTAGATAAAAGCATCACCTAAATGATAATACATAAGATAAGTTGAAAGTTAAAAAATGAGTTGTGTAAGCCTACCAATGCAACCTTATTATCAAGTGATGCCTACGTAACACCAAAAGACAAAATCATCTAATCCAGTTTAGGGGGTGAGGGTGTTTACATATTCTGCAGAAAGGTAGAAACTAAATCCTACTTACTGATCCCAAGGCTCTGCTGAAGAGGGGGGGGGCAGAGAGCAAGGTTTGAACGGGAGATAAGAGAGGTTATCCCCTATGAGAGAGACAAAGAGATAAATATGCAGTGAAACAGAGAAGTAACAAAAGCTTGTCTAAGCATTTCTAACTTATCACCCACACCTTTGACCATGACCTTAAGATATTTAAGCACTATTGAAATTGGATGTCATCATCCTGTTTCATCTTTGAGCTTCTCTTAATATGTAATGGGCAAACTAACACAGTATGTGAAGTAAGGCTTAGGGAGATGCAGGTTGTAAAACTAGATATCCAGGAACTACAGTCTATATTCTGGCTACATTTACATGCTGGATAATGGTGTCAGCTAAATGCTAATTTAACATTTTCTATTGGAAGAAAATTGTCCATTAGAATTAGAATAGAATACCTTAAAGCAAATTGTAGGCCAAATAATTGCCTAAAATGTGTTTATTTGACCAGGATAGTACACATTGAAAACATTGTTGTAAACGCATCAGGAATTTGTATCCGCAGTCGGTGGGCGGTAGAAAAACATACACAGCGTTCAAAAAAAGGACAGCACAATGCTACAATGGATAAAAGAGAGAAGACATGTACTAGATAAATACAACCGACAAGCAGCAGACATGCAGTACAATGGATAGAAGAGAGAAGACATGTACTAGATAAATACAACAGACAAGCAGCAGACATGCAGTACAATGGATAGAAGAGAGAAGACATGTACTAGATAAATACAACAAACAGTATGTGGTGCAGTTATGGACAGTGTCTGGCATGTTTAGGGCTGGGCAATATATCGACATTATATCGATATTGTGATAGGAGTCTAGATATCTCAAATTTTGGATATTGTAATATCGTGATATAGCATAAGTGTTGTCTTTACCTGGTTTTAAAGGCTGCATTACAGTAAAGTGATGAAAAAAATAAGAACAGTATACAAAAATAGGCTTTACCATGTCGTTATTTGATATAGACTATTTATTGAATTATCAGAAAACATGCTATATCATGATATATATCATTATTGAAATATTAAATGACCTATACTGAAGATTTTGGCCACATTGCCCAGCTCGACTGAGAATGAGGATTTGCTTAGTTTAAGTATGTGTATAATGTGTGAGACGCTATATATATATTTTTAAATGTATTTAACCTTTATTTAGCCAGGAAAGTCCCATTGAGATTAAGAATCTCTTTTTCTAGGGAGACCTGGCCAAGACAGGCAGCAGCATAAATAAATAAAAAACACAGTTACAGACAGAAAACACAAAAGGAGACAAAACTAAAAAGACTATATATCAGAATAAGCAAAGCCATACATTTATATGCGAGGTCTCTAATATTGTGTTGACATTGTATGTGCAGGAAAGTGTCAGACCTGTGTTCTTCAGCTCCTGTTGCACTTCCTGCATTAAGGACAGGGAGATCTGTGGCGACAAGGACAGGCTGAGCCACTGTAGCGCCCAAGCATTCCCCTAGGAGAAAGCAGAGCGGGCATTCATATTAGGAAGCCCTTTAGCTTTTCTTCATGTATTATATTTTCCATATTTTTTATATGATCGCCCGCCTGGGCATTGTAGTGAAATTATTGCATGATTTTATATATATATATAATTATTATTAATTTGTTTAATTTTCATGTCTACAGACATTCATACATAACAGACAGTTATGTATGAATGTCCCCAATTATAGTAAGATCCATACCAGTTGACTGGTATATCTAAAAACAGGATTCAACTGATGTTAACTGTGCCCCACACCCATACAAGGTAATGAGCACACAAGTGTCTGTTTATAGAAACAAACCGTACAAAAATGTTCTCTCGTCTTTTATGATCACATTACAGCGTCCTCCCATCCTGTTTTGTAGACAGAGGGAGTGTGTGGTGTGCTGAGAGAAATTAATGGACGAGGGGGAGGAAGAGCATGCTACCTTGAAGCTCTTGATCACGGGAAGCGATGGACTTAGGGGGCCACTCAAAATACGCAGCACTAGAGCCTCCGTAACCAATAGCAACAGGGCGTGGTCTGGGTAGACCTGTAAATAACAACAGCAAAACACATATAAAAAAAAATATATATATATATATATATATATATATATATATATATATATATATACACACACATACACAAAAACCTGCATGCCACAATTGAGTGGCAATCTGTATTAATAACCAACAATGTATTTGTGTAATCGACTACAACCCGCTGTCTGCGTATTTACATGCACTTACTTCTACAAAGAATTTAGGAATCTGTATGTTGTTCCCTTGATCGCTCAGTATGTCCTGGGCAACGTTCTTTGCGTCCCTACTGGACAACAATTTGGAGACACGGTAAACGTTACAGATTGAGACACGAGAAAGACAGAGGTCGTTACGTAGGGGGGGTTAATATACGAACATTTAGGAATTCGGCGCTGGGTTCTAGCAGAGACGAGGGTGAACCCCGGGGCCTGTTGACGATGGTGAGCAGATGGGCCCAGCTTTGAGACTGAAAGAGAAATGAGGAAGTCAGCAAATAGCCCCTGGTAGCCCTGAAACGGTGACAGAGGAACCGCCCCGCGTAACTTACATCTGCGTCAACGGCGGCGCACGACCTCAGGACCCTCAGAGCAAACTTGACCAGCTCAACGCGTTTCAGCGGCACAGCCCCTGCAGGAGACGAGAGACGGAGAGCTAAAGCCGTGCTACCTGAGGCATCCTCAGCCTCCCGGACCAAATGGTACTGGGTTCGATCCCTGAAGCGTCGGGTATGTCGTATGCGTTTAAATGTTTTAATGTAACCTTCTATTGGTACTTTGTTTTGTATTTACTCCTGTTTGGCTTTTTGATGTCATGTATTGCATCAGTGTCTTTGAGTACCTCGAAAAGCGCTATATACATTTTTTAAATTTTATTTAGATCTCCATGTCAAACCCTCTACCTGCTCCTGATGGACATGGTAATAATGTGGATAAAGCGTCCACTAAATGGTACCGTCTGTGTGTGTGCGTGCGTGCACACGCGCATCTTACCTTGAATAGGCCCCCACGACCCGGAGAGGATCCAGCTGTGTTTGTGGGCTGATGGGGCCCCTGGGGGCCGTGGCCGTGTCGAAGACGCGGAGGTAGAGGTGGAAGAGGGCTGGGGAGAGGCTCACCACCGTGCTAAAGAAGCGCGGCAGGGCATTAAACAAGTCCCCCGCCATGCACATATACAGAGGAATGAGGTCCCGCAGCTTCTGGAAACTGGACACAAGCATGAGACCGGTCAAAACTGGACTACAAGGTGACATCATAGATCAGGTCTAAGGAGAACTGTATTCATGCGAGTGCAATTAGCGATCAGGTGAAATATCCCGGGATGCTTATTATGGTATAACTGAACACATTAATTAATATAGTAGTTATACCAGTTTTAATGTATTTAAATAACATTAAATATGTTTTATGTTAGTTTTTTTGTGTGGGAATCACAATACCATATTAGCAATGTAGTTAAAGAAACTGAACAAAAAAGAAATGTTTCACATTTGTCCAAAACACAAACATAAGCTACACCCAACATACTTGGTGGATGATGATATGACATTAATACCAACTCAATGACATCATTTTCTATTAGACGTCACCGTCACTCACAGAATGGAGTCGTCGGTCTGGACCACACGAAGGTAGCGGCATAACTCCCTGTACCTGCAGGTGTCAGAATGGTTCCAAGGGTTACATGTTTGAAAGTGTGTGTGTGTGTGTGTGTGTGTGTGTGTGTGTGTGTGTGTGTGTGTGTGTGTGTGTGTGTGTGTCAGAGAGAGACAGCTAGCGCGTACCTGCGTTGACACTGTAGTAGCTCTGCCCTCAGCAGGACCACAGAAATCTGTTCCAGCAGGATGTCTTTCTTGCCCTTATCTTTACGAATCCCCGTCACATTCTGCCCCTTCAGGACTGAGACAAGCAACATGTCGTCCCATGGGCGCACACACAGACTAAGGAGTGTGAAACACACACACACACACACACACACACACACACACACACACACACACACACACACACACACACACACACACACACACACACACACACACACTAGTAAGTCCTGAAATTAAGTAAATATTAGTTTACCACACCCAACACATTTCTTGATATCATTGCCAAACAAGCTATAATCAAACATACAGACACCATTTGTACCTTGCTTGCTTATTGATTAAACAATAATTTGCGCTACGTCAAGTTAGCTTAATATTTGGTGAACAAATAATGACATAGTTCAATCACCAATGTTATCAGGTCTAGGAGCAGGCAAAAAAGAAAACCTTACATATAATTTACGAATAATTAAAAACCCAACATTTATTTCCACTGTATATTGATATACAGGGTTAACACACACACACACACATGCACACACACACACACACCTGTTCCTCAGGTGTCTAAAGGAGACGTGCAAATTCAGGCCCTGGTAAAAACACTGCAGCTTGTGGATGAAAGCCGATGGTAAATCAGACATCACCATCAGCCGCCGCACAGACTCAATCACTCTGAAAACAATCAAGAGAATATCATAGCCAATAGGAAGAGCACCATTTAAATTCATGAAAACCAGACATTTTTGTCATAGAGAACTTATGCCGTGGTCACACCAAACATTTTCTCCTTGAGTTACTCGCATAAGTTTGACCGCGGGATCATTTGTGTTTACTCGTGGCTTTCACAACATACATTTTCCGCACAAGCGGAGCAAATTGCACACCGCGTCTTTCACGTCGGCCGCAAATTTGCATCCAGTGTGTTATCACACTGTGCAAAAAATGCGCTTGTCGTTTGTTGTGAACACGGCATTACAGTGGATTTTTTTAGATACGTGTCTAATGAGCAAGTAGGGGTTAGGCTTCTTGCTCAAGGATGCCTACCACAGGCAGACTGTTGACATGTGGGGTTTGAATCCAGGACCTTTAAAACACTGTAGCCCATAGACTTTTCTGCCCCCACATTTAAGTTTAAATATGGGTATGTGTGGTGGAAATGTGAGAGTGTGCCTTTTTACCTTTGAAAGAGCATTCCTTTGGCCACAAAGGCGTTAGCTTTAGGACACTGTGACAACACAATCCTGTACAGAAAATACAACAAACACATCAAGACTCTTTCACTCTGGTTAAATGCTCAAAGTTGGTTAGATTCAAACATATTGCGTTGTATCCAAAACTGAAAAGCTACGCTGCAGCCCCACCTAGTCCTTTCAATGAATGAAACATATAACAAGTCAAATACTGTCGAGGAGGGAATGTATGCTGCCCGGCAGATTTAGTATTTAGCAGAAGCTTTTAGCCAATGTCACTTACAGTGAATGTTAAATGCATGTCATTAATGAGCAGGTAGAGGTTAGGCACCCATCTCAAGGATGCATACAGGTAGACTGTGGACATTGGGTTCAAACCCAGAACCTTTCGGCCCCCACCAGATCTATACAGGCACAGTGTGTGTGTGTGTGTGTGTGTGTGTGTGTGTGTGTGTGTGTGTGTGTGTGTGTGTGTGTGTGTGTGTGTGTGTGTGTGTGTGTGTGTGTGTGTGTGTGTGTGTGTGTGCGTGCATGCATGCATGTATGTATGCATGTATGTATGTATGCATGCATTTACCCTGAGGGTTGGTAGTGTGCGTTAAAGTCCTGGACTGCTCCCAGGCTCATGATGGCAGCAGCTCTTCCATGCTGTTTATCTGCTTTGTTCAGGAATGATGACACACACGCGTACACTGGTGTGTAACTGCAGACAAGATATAAACAAAACAAAAGAGAATAATCTCCTCACCTGCAATCAGATACATGCCAATTTATATTTCATATTATACCTTCACTACTATTATTTATTGTAACTTTTGTGTTTTCTTACTCTACATAGATGACCCTTGCCATGTCATGAGAATTTCCCTGTAAAGAATGAGCAAGTTATACTGCACATTTGATAATCAAACACTTTAATGTCTACAGGTTTGAGATCAAAAGTGTGATAGGTTATCAGCCAACATAAGTACATTTGTCCATTTTAAAGCATCGAAGTCACGACACAGAGCAGAAAGTCCCATCACTTACTCGTGAACAAGACCCTGCTGGTGGGGTTGAAGCACAGAATCCGACAACATTTTTCCCCGGACGAAACAGGCGTACAGTACTGTAAGCTCCTTTCTGAAGCTCCGCAGTAACGATTCTAAGTGCAAAAATACCAGATAATTGTTTTTTTATTGATGCATGTTTCTACGCGGCATCATTTTATGTTTGGTGATATTGTTATGGTTCAAGAAAGGAAAAAAAAGCCCGGCAGTTACCAGCAAGCTGCAGGTGGCTGTCTACGTCCGACAGTGAGAAGTTAAATGCCAGTAAATGTCCCAGCACTGCAGAGCTTCGAAGGCCACTCCACGTTTCACTCCTCTGGTGGCTGTTACAGTGACACGCATCTTTGACACGCCACAAAGAACACTGAAACACAAAAGACAGAGAGAATTAGGACTGAACAATTAATCGAAATATTATCAAAATCGCAATATGGCCAAATGCAATATCCAAATTGCAGGAGCTGCATTATTTTTAAGGGTAAAATGTGTAAATGTAAATGTATAACACCATAATTAAAGGACTGTAGCGTTGCAGAGATGCCCTGGCCTACACATTTTTTTCTTTAGTTGTAAAAAAACATTGTTTGCTTGGCACAGACCGCAACAAATGTCACGTCATGATTTTAATAGTTTTTTCAGTGAAAATGAAATTGTAACGCAAAAATTCTCATTCAATTATTTATTTTTTACCATAATGTTCAGCGCTAGAGAGAATCACAACCAGTGTCTAACAAAACCTTAGCCTTTCAACAAAATGTTATGTTAACCCGCACTGCATTTGTTATTATTTGCATTGCTAGATGTTTTGCATGAACTTCAATCAAAATGCTACTTCAGTTATAGTGCTAACTATCAACCATTTGTTTAAGATGGGCATGACACATACCAGCGACGCTAGTTTGTCACAAACATAGCAGAAACACTGTTCACAGATGAGGTGGTTGCTGCCGATTGGGGCACTTTTGTCAAAATCTGCACGACTAAAGCAGGAAGGAAAGTGGCACAATTAGGACCTAGCATCTATAAAGCCTGAGAAGCGTTAATATGTGCCAAACAATGTTATGGTTGATCTTGGGGTACACTCACGTAAAGGGGTGTACAGGACAATCATGGCGTGCGTGAGGCAACACCTCGGCCCGTCTGGAGAAGGTGACCACCAGGTCTTCTTCTGAAGCCTGGCCAGGCAACGGTCTGGCCGGCACAACTAAAAGAAGAAGAAGAAAAAAGGCAACCTTTATAAACATAAAAAACGTAGATTGTGGTTCAACAATACTGCATGTCCACAGGGATGAACCACATACTGTTGGTATGGGATGAAACCCACGAACCATTTTCCTCCTTCTCCTCCACGAAGAGCACAGAGGAGTCGTCGTGCGCCAGGCCATCACAGGCCAGGTCCTCGTCTTCACTCAGGATGATGATCGTCTCGTCCATGGTGGAAAGCGACCTGTGCTGTCAAGTACACATGAATATCAATGAGGATGAAGCAACAAGATGGCAGTTTGTTTTTTTCTTCTTGGTTTCACGAAGGCAACCTGTTGACAAAACGGACGTGTTCATAGGAAACTAGCTTTGTTACGTCACTCACTTTGATTTCCGTTTCATACGTTCAAATAGCAAATGTATTGACTTTGGTGGTTTTCTACCAATTTCAATGCATTTTTAACGAAACAATATAAAGCTATTGTACTGACAACGCCAGTGCACTGTTCCCAGTGTTAACCTTATTAGCATTAGTAATACTTCAGGTAGGGCCGTGCTGCCTGGAGGGGAGCTGCTACTTTTTTTTTTTAAAGCTAACCATAAACCACAAGTAGGCTACGGCAAAGTAAAAAAAAAGCTGCCATTCGTGACAACAAACGTGGCGGTTTTTAAACATGGATATATAAGCGTCGGCACAATTAGCTGCGGTTTCTGGTGAGTATTAAACATGGTTAAACTCGTCTTTAGTCTTACCTGGCTGATGTAAACAGTGCGCGAGTTTGTTTCTCGCGGGCTCCTGACACGGAAGTGCACGTCACTTCCACCCGTCACTTCCGCAAGACCTGGGCCAGATTATCAACGTTGCGTACGCATGGTTCATACGCATTGTTCATACGCATGCTTTACCTTCTAGTACGAAATGTCTTAATGTCATTTTATTAAATAAATAAATGTTTTATGCAAAGTCAATTGAAAATACAAAAATAATGCATTTAATGTATTTCAGTTGAAAGTGACAATGGTTTTTCAAATTATACATGGTTACAATATGTACATTTTTCCTTTATTTAGTCCAACCAATTTAACAATGAGATTGCTTTTGATAAATAAATACACTAACAGCATTTACAGTCAAAGCTTTGACCCTGCTTAAATAAAAGTACATTTCCAAAAGGTTTTCCACATTATTTTCTGTGTTTTACAATGAGGCCGTGCTCGTCTGCTTGCTCCCCTTTCTATAATGAAATCTCCTCGATGCCGCCTTCTGGTTTGTCTGCTTAACATTCAGTCCATCAGTCTCAGGTTGTTCTTGTTGTGGAGCCACGTCTGTCCCAGCCTGTCCGTCTGTCTGCTCTGTATCTGCACCCTGGACTGCAGGCATGGACATAAGCCACTGCTGATAGTAACCACGGAAACCATCAATTTGAATCAGGTAGTTGTTCCTTCTCTTGAACTGAGAGAGAGGGATAAAGGGGAGTGAAATTAAAACAAAAGAAAGTATTAAGAGAGATGATCAATGAAAGGTAATGAAATTGAATTTACAACAGGCCAGGGGCGTGTGTGGAAAGCACAATACAAACAAAATATTCAGCTTTAGCCAATCTGAGAGACACAGTGACATACCTGGTCGTAGCTAGGGGGATACTGTGCAGCGAATTCCAGCTGTTTGATGATAACCTCGTTTGGCCACACTCTCAGTTCAGCCATTTGCTCCAGAAGTGTCTTTAGGTAGATATAGTCCAGCCTCCGAGATGCCCGGCCAATCAGTGCAGAGAATACATGGACATTAGGCCTTAATCTGGCATCCTGCAAGAAATAAAGTGACCATGCATTATTAGTCTCTTTTTTTAGTGCCGCTATAGCTACTAGTCTTATTTAGTAAAAGTATTATCTATCACTACTACTAGTATTCTAGTAATAATGCTATTCTACATCTAGTATTAGTACTAGATGCCAGCTACTGCGGCTAAGTCACCAAACACTATTCCCTCGCCTGATTCAATGCTTCATAAGCATACACATGAGGACTTTTGAAATGCGTCCACACCTCCATGTCTTTGAGCAACTGAAGACCATCCTTCTTCTGGTCACATGCCAGAGCAAGACAACCGTATGTCTGCACATCTGTATTCACATGTCTCTGGTACATCACACGTAACACAGCCTGGGAAGATAGAGGATGGCGTCAGATCACATCAAATATGTTCACACAGGCACATTTACATTTAGGGCATTTAGCAGACGCTTTTGTCCAAAGCGACTAATAATAAGTACATTTGTCAGTAGAAAGTAAAACAACAATATATCACTTTCAGCAAGGATGTCAATAGAACCGGTTTCTAAGTGCACCATAATTGCTATGTATACAGTAAGGTCAGCTATACGAACATGAACATACAATAAGTGCGTAGGAGGGGGGTAGAGGAGGGAGGCTATGACCCTACGACCTCAGGTGGGAGATTATTATGGGTTGAGGGGTTTGCGAGTGTTTGTACCTTTGCTGCATCCAGGTCACCGGCTTTAGCCGCGCGGCGAATCACGGTGTTGAAGAACGCTACGTCGAGCTTCACCTTGTGCAGCTTGGCCCCCTCTAGGAGCATCTGCAGCGATTGGCTGCCCGGCTCCATGGTGTCGGCCAGGAGGGTCAGGGTGCGGAGGTCTGGACTGAGGCCGCAAGAGACCATCTTCGCCAGGAAACCTTTACCTCTTCCTATCAGCGCCAGTCGATCGGCTGCTCCGTCCACCGTGCCGATAGACACCATGGCCCCACCTTTCCTCTCGAAAAGGTCTAGCAGGTTAGGGGGCTCGCCAACGGGCACTAGCTGACCGGAGGGAGAGTCATGAGGTACTTTCTCCACTACAACCACATGTTCGACATCTGGGGCGCTGCTGTAGGGCACGACCTCTGCTCCTGTGACGTGTGCACTGCCTTTGTCGTCATTCCTGTCAACAGCCAACAGACCGCTGCCATCCTGTCCAGGCTGGAGAAACAACCGTCTCTCCAAGAGGTCAATGTCTATGGGATCCCTGCGTCCTCTCCTAGACTTGTTGCCGGCTGCACCCTGGCCCCTCTGATCATCAGGGCTCAGCAGAAGGTATGTAGCAGTGGTCGGATCACCAATCCCACAATCCCTTGCGGTACGCAAAAGTATGTTGTAGTTTTTGGCATCTGGGTGAATCCCTGACTGAAGCATTTGGCGCCAAACCTAAAAGAAAGACGCATGAACGGACAATCTCATACCACACGAATTACAGTAGTTATTTTGGATGTGTGCACATACACAACGGTTCCTACCTGTAGAGCCAGTCTGAACCCCGTTTCCTTTTCCTTTACACACCCCATAAGCAGGTAGTGAAATGTCTCCTGAGTCACCATATGCTGGTTTTCCAGCATCTCCTGAACATATGAACATACACACAGATTCATACATTCATCATGAACACACTCCCCTTCGATCTCCATACCACGCAAGTGAACAGATTAAAACTAAACGTACCCGGACTGTGTGAAGGCAGGCCTGAAGGTGGTTGGTAACGGCGTGTGTCTTGAGGAGGGCATGGTATGTGATGGTGCTGATTGGGTAGTTTCTGCGACGAAGTTCTTGTTCCAAGTGCAATGCATGTTGGAGCCCGGCTTGCTTCCATGGCGACTGGGCACAGGCGTTGAACAGGGCGGTGTATGTGGCGTCTGTGGGGATCAGGGACCGCTTTTTCATCTGAAAGACAACACAAAAAGTTAATTATTGTAAACAACAGTTTGTGGTCATAAACTTTACACATGCAAAGGGGTGAATAGTGCATCCATACATCATTATAAAGTTTGAAGGCCTTCTTGAGTTGTCCAGCTCGACCACAACCTCCTATAAGGATGGTGTAGTTATACTCCTCTGGCTGCAACCTCTCTCTCTTCAACATGTCTCCACTAAACAGATCCAAAGCCTGCTGAAGCTGTGTTAGGGAAAAGAAGAAGAAGAAGAAGAAGAAGAAGAAGAAGAAGAAGAAGAAGAAAAGAAGAAGGGAATTAGGAGTGCAGCATACAAGTTAAGACCATTTCAAATGAATAGGTTTGCACGCCATTGAGGGTGATGACAGGGACGACAGACCGACCTTGTTTTCTTTGAGCAGCTTCTTACACTGGAGGAAGTACCAATAGGACGTGTTCCTCCCTTTGGCCAAGAAAGGTTTTCTCCTCCTCCTCTCCTCCTCATCCTCCTCATCCTCTTGGAAACTCTGATTCTGTATTTCTGGGCTACTCTTCCGGAACGACCTCCGGGAGCCGATGTCACCGGATAACGCACCGAACCGCTCTCCGTCCCCCCGGTCCGTGGGGGGGCTCAGGTCTCCGTAGGACGCCGAGACGGAGGTGGACTGTCTGGGTCCGGGTCCGGTGAGTCCGCCGGCGCCGATGGCGTCGGTCAACGGACGTGAGACCCAGGGCGACCACGGACGCGCGAGTGACCCGGCCCATGGGCCCGGTTGAGTTGACCCGGCGACCCGTGCCAACACCTTGCCCCCGCGCCGCAGGCACGAGCAGGCGGCGGAGCTCAGCATCTCCACGCCGTCAGAGAGGCTAGCTTAGCTTAGCTTAGCTTAGTTAGCTCACGTGGGACTGTAGAGGTGACAGGGGAGAGACATTAGCAGTCGATCGTCGAGCTGAGCGTCGCGATGGCCAATGAACATAATGTTTATGTCGCCATGGACGTCGTTAGACCTGGGCATTCAGGGCTATAGCCCCGGATCTCTGTGCCGTGAAATAAAAATAAAAAAACAAACATAATATTGATGAAAATAGCCCCGCATATTTTGTCTCTTACTTATGTTACATTCATGAGTATTGCTGTCTGCACCGCGGGGATAAGAGGGAAACGCAATGTCATTTCTCTGTATGTCGTGTGTACATACGGCAGCATTGACAAATAAAGTGACTTGAACTTGACTTGACTTGAACAACTCTCCTTATGATAGATCGATTAGTATGCCTGTCAGATTGCAGACGATCATTTCTGCCACTGACTTGTCATAGCAGGAGAATCAGGAGAATTGGGTTAGTTCGTTTTAAAAGCATTAAGTTGAGGTAGTAAGAGATAAGGGCTTTAAGTGGTGTCAAGCAGTTATAAACGGTTTACCTTTCCTGAGCTGGATGTGAACACGTAACGATGAAACGGAGCGCAGAAACGCCCTGCTGTGGGGTGAGTGAGGTGAAGTGTATTTGCGTGTATATGCGCAGTTTGTACTTTCAAACTATAGTAGAGTCAACATGTGGTGTATGTCACACACTACACTACACTAAAGTTTTATTTTATTTCATCAGAGCAGTGACTTGAATAACGTTTAGTGACTAACATAACTTTTAATAGATGCAAGGTATTGAAGACAGCCAACCAGTGCCATCTTCCACAACAACGCCCCCTGCTGGTAAACCGTAAAAATAAACTAACAAAATCACAAAAAAAACAAAAACAAATGACATGATCCTTTGCCTATGTTGATGCCTATTCATATGTTTTCACTTTTTATATTCTTGTAGTGAAACAACTAAAGGTTGAATTACCACTTGAGCTCAAGACCAGAACTGACTTTATACAATGTGAGTCTTTAATGCTTTAACAATCTGTCTCTGGTATTGTCCAAACCAATACTAAAACCATCATCACAGCAATGTACACACACTATGATGATGAAATGCAGCAATGATCTTGGTAAGCCCATGCTTTCCTGTAAATCTTCCCATAAAATAAAATAAATAATACAAAAGTAATCCCCTCGAGTTATACGGGCATCATTGCAATTACTTTTCTAACCCGGCCTCCACTGACCTCTCTCCCAGACTACCGCCACCTCACGCTTGACCCGACCACAGCATACAGAGAGCTGGTGCTTTCTGAGGGGAACAGGCGGGCGAAGCTCACAGATCTAGTCCAGTCGTACCCCTACCGCCCGGAGAGGTTCACCCATCTCTGGCAGGTGCTGTGCAAAGAGCATCTGTCTGGACGCTCGTACTGGGAGGTGGAGTGGACCGGTTCAATAGAGATAGCGGTGTGTTACGAAGACATCGGCCGGTCAGATTATTTCTGCAAGTGTGCGTTTGGGTACAACGATAAGTCCTGGAGTTTAGACTTGAACAGCAACGATAAATATTTCCGCCACAATGATGTTGAGGTTCCGATGCCGGACCCGCAGACCTCCAGGGTGGGTGTGTACCTGGACCACAGCGCAGGGGTCCTGGCCTTCTACAGGGTTTCTGGGGACACCATGAGCCTCATCCACAGAGTCCAGACCACCTTCACCCAGCCAGTCTACCCTGGGTTGTGGGTTGCAGACCAGGCGGAGCTGTGTGATCTTCAGTGAAGAGAGAATGGTTCTGTTTGTCATTAAAGGTTGAACGGATTTGAAGCATTGAAGGGAGAGTAATTGTTTGTGTGATGAGGCATAGCTCCATTGGCAGTGTGGGCGGGATAAACGGTTGTCTTTCAAGTTCCCTCTGCACGCAATAGGATAGCGCTACAACCAATCAGAGCAACGAAGAAGGTGACGTAGTCAGAGCGACGGCTCTGACTACGTAATTAATCAAAACTCAGAATAAATATTTATTTTCGAGGAAAGACTTCAGTGCCGTTCTTTGTTCTTTTCTCAAATAAAATGTTAACTTAAAGTCTTGAAGAGTCGCGGCCAAAGCCGAGTGGAAAGACAACCGTTCGCAAGCAGCAGCAGCCATTGTTTACCTAACACGGAACCGTCGCAACTCTGTCGTCATTAGGTAACCCGGCTTTCGACTCCGCCCCTCACGCTGTGATTGGCCAGACATACAAGACACACTTGGTGTTTCCAGCACCAAAAAGCGGACGGAGCTTTGCTAGACTACACTAGCTGCCAAATAAATTTGCTGCCGCTAGGGGGTGTCTAGAGTTCTAGGCTAGGTTTGTGTATCAGGGTATAAGGAAACTTGAATACAGTGGACTACGTTCAACTTTGAAGGAACATTTAAATATATTGACTTTGGATTTTTTTTTCTCATAATGCTCAGTACTGTAACATGATTGTAAGCAAACTTTTTTTTTTATCTACAGAAATTAAAGGATATTGTTTTTGTATAGTGATATTTTTGCTGTGATTATTCATAGCAAGTATGAAACCATATTTCAATATGATAAGGAGATGGTATGTTGGAAGTTACTTTTTCAAAATAAAATGTATCACAAATCCAGCAATACATTATTATTTTGTTGAAATGTGAGATCTTTCATTACATATTCATTACTACATTACATTACTACAATATCACTTCATATCACAGTATACCTAACTTCCATGCGAAATAGAAAAGGACAAAAGACCAAAAACAGCGACATGTTCACAACTATTATAGAGTTTATTACAACACTGTATACAACATCTATTCAAGTAGTCAGTAAACAAAAATAAGTTTCCCTTATTTCATAATTATGGCACCTTAAATGTAGAATTTTCCATTTAAATGTGCAATTCAAACGCAGATAAATACTTTGTCGCAGTAGAGTGCTGTAGTGATTGGAGGCATCATTTTTTATAATGGTCCAAATTCTCAGGCAGCAGTTTTGCCACCAAAACGTCCTTCAGCAAAACACTAAGTCATTACTATTTTCCAACCAGGCTTCACTTGAGCTGAAATACACTGCCACTGATATGTTTCTCTAGTTGGTTGCTATAATGGAACAGGCAACACTAAACAAGTAATTCAGCCGTGCACATATGTAACAACTCTCTGAAAGATCCATTAGGATTAATGGCAGGGCATCAATCCAAACGCCTGAAATGGCTGTTGACCACATTCGAGCCGAGAGCCACGTCTTGAACGGGTCAGCCAACAGCCCAGCAGCAGGTCACAGAGAGGTGTCACCACCAGGGCGTGAGAAGGGGGGTCTGGGCCACGCGGCTCTGGAACAGCGTTATCTTATCCAGCAGGGTGAGCGGAGTGTCCCTGATGACCACCGCCAGGTCCTCGTGCTGCAGGGGGAAGATGACCACACTCAGGGCCGGCCGCTCAGCTGAATACCTGGCGGAGAACAAAGAGGAGTTGATGGTGCTGTAGGTAAGCTCTTACAGCTGTTATTTGGAGCGTCATTGGTTAGAAATGGCACGGCCGTCCGTCAGCTATTAGTGAGTGAAATAAGCTTTGAGAATATCTGCTTCAAGTTGACTGTGCCTGATTCTGTATGAGCCATTTTAAATTGTATACCGCTACCAGCTCATTTCTGATCAATCAGGGAACCCTGAATGATTTGGGGAATCCATCTTGCCTGTCAATCACAGGTGCATGAAATGCAACACTTCTCAATGGTGGAGAGACTTAGGGAGGGAGCAGAGAGGGAGGGGACGTTTTGGTTTAGTTTTGAAATCTTCTGCTCTCTTTACAGCTCTCAAATCTTACCTACAGCACCTTTACGAGATGTGAGCAGATCACATAAGCCTGGTTTAGACTTCGTCAGCACGTCCACGAAGGCCCGCACTACAGCACAGATCTTCGCAGAGGTGCCTAAATTTACTCTTGCATGACATGCTAACGTGTACACAAGGGGGCAGTGTAGCGTTTTCCAAAGCCAAATACAGTACATCTCAAAAATTCAATCGCTTCACTGTTTCTTTGGCTGTTTTGCCATGGAAATCGTCAAAATGTGCTTCTAGAAATCTGTTGGTGTATCACCACCAACTGAAAATAAATTGTGCATTCATTTCATTCTTGTGTCTGGTGGATACGTTAAAAACGAGTGTAACGATGTTAAAAAACGCAAAAAAAAACACGTTACCAACAACACACCTGTCAATTAACGCCTTCTGTAGCGTGCGACAGGCTACCAAGGTTCCCCCCATGAATATGTGGCACACGCAAAGGCTCTGGCAGCGAGCCACGAAGGTTTCCGTGGCAACAGGGTCGAAGGTTCCGCTGCGTGAGATGAGGCAGAGGCGCCTCAGACGGGAACAGCAGGAGAGAGCCTCAAAGAACGATGCGTTGGCGCTCAGGTAGGGCTGCTCTAACCTACACACACCAAGGCATGGGGGAGAAGTTAGACGCCTCGAGAAAACAAAAATAGCCAGCCATTCTAAATGTCACACTTCATTCATACTTTTACAGTGTGCAGTGAAATGCCATCTCCTTTGAAATGCATGAAATATACAACATATAACATGCAAAAGAATAGAAAATATAGGTTATAGGCTAGCTGTATACAAAGTAAGTCATCATGAAATATATCTTTCATAAGCTAGACCTAATTTAACGGGCTTAACAGCACCATTACACTGACCAATTCCTGGCTTGTATTCATTCAGAGCTGGACACACCGCCACACGCTAACCTGAGCTCCTGCAGCTGCGTGCACAGCCGTAGCATGTCCAGCAGCGACGTGGTGTAATTCATCATCTTCAGGGAGCCCAGATTAGCCAGGGATAAAGCCTGGAGGTTAGGGCAGTGCTTGGCCACCGGTATCAGTCCCGTCCCTTTGTGGATCCCTGGCAGCCCCGCCAGCGTCAGGCGCCGCAGCCGGGGAAGAGCCTGCAGCGCTGCGACGTGCGAGTCTCCCACGCCCCGGGCCCAGGCGCACATGCCGCGTGGCTCTATGCAGGCACGTGTGCACGGCTCCAGGCGGGGTAGCGTGGAGATGAACCCGGGGCCGATCAGCTCGAGGGTCTCCAATAAGGGGCAGCCGGCCAACAGCTGTGCCAGTCCGGAGGTGCTGTCCCTGGGTAGCGACGGCTCGGACTCTGACGGCTTGTAGACTTGGAGTCCTATCCGCGGGGCTTTCCTCAAGCCGTGCAACAGGGACGAGGAGGGGCTTGTGTGTGCGGAGTTGTGGTACGTGTTGCAGCCGTCCGATATGGCACAGGCGGGCAGAGCCAGGGAGCGTACGTGCTGCAGTCTGGACAAGCTGGCACACAGGTGGGGCTCTCCGTCGAGTCCCGGTGTGTTCTCGTGATGGTAGTGTCTGTGCATCAGGTTGACGTGTTTGAGTTTTGAACAGATGCCCACCAGCCGGCTCATTGTTCCGGCGACCAAGTGATCTTCACCCCCGCGTATCCCGCTACACTCTGGGTAGAGGCTGTGGCTTGTCGCGCTCAGATTGAGGCTGATGAGTCGCGCGGCGTCTCTCACCCCGCCCTCAAGCAGAGACCGGAAGACCTGCGTCCACAGCGCCGGGCAGCGGCTGAAGCTGAGATGCTTGGGGCTGTTCCCCCGCAGTGCTCGCTCTAGCGACATGGAGTCCCACCATGAGCGGGGGAGTTGCAATGCCTCCAGGCTACTGTGGTTACCCAAGCAGTGGGCCAACGGGGTCGCGGCTGGCCAGTGGGCAGGATTGGGGCCAGGAATTGACACCAGGAAGACTTTAAGGCGCTCTGGAACATGAACGCTGAACACGGCTAGGTAGAGAAGGAGCAGGGTCTGGTTTACCTGGAAACACCAACGGGAATAGCTGATTACAGATAATCATACTGTACATATAGTTAATGATATATGCAATGGGTTTTATTCACACACGTGCCTCTCCAGGTGCCAGCTTGGCACTGAATTCCTCCAGCTGCTGGTAATGTGGCACACTGCTCTGGCCCACCATTAACTGGCAGCATACACCAATGCCCTCTCTGGTCACATCTGGGATATCAAACTGTAGTGCTAATCTGTTCAGAGAAGCACACACCCACACACATAGAATACAACTTGGTATGGTCACTGGAACATGGCCTCCTTAACTTTGATTGAGCAAGCCAGTACGCCTTGCCGTGGTTACCTGCGTAGTTGGGAGCAGCAGGGCACCACGCCATAACTGGGCGTGAGGAGTGTCTGTCTCAGCTCCGACAGGCGGCTCAGCAAATCAACCGCCTCGGAACTCAGCTGTGCCGAGTTGAAGCCAGGGGCCACGTCAAAAGCGAGCGAATTGAGGCAAGAGAGGGAGACCAGGAGGCGGGAGAGGCGAAGGGATGTAAGATGACAGCCAGTGAGGTCGAGCCGTTTGATTGCTTTGCAGCGAGCGAGATGCTCCATAGTGGAGCCAGAGAGCCAATAGCAGCCGCTCAGACTGAGGGACTGCACTTGATTGGCTAGTTGCTTCAGCACATGCCTGACCGGTAGATCACTGGCCTGGAGGCAAAGAATCATAACAAAGAAACGTATTCAAACAAACCCATATGCCTTTCAGTGCACGTTTTGGCTACATTTGTTTATTTTTACTTCATGTTGTTTCAGTAAAGTGTAAATGTCATTACAAATAATAAGCCTACCGTGTATTCTTCTGACAGACAAACATGTGTCAGCAGGGTCTTATCGTGGCAAAGCACATGCAACTTGCGGCAGACGCGTGCCACATTTAGCAGTAGGTCACACACAGGAACATAGTGGAGGATGCACAGCACAATCTCATCAGACAGGCTTGAAATTCCAACAGAGGACATCACATCTTCCTCACAGTGGTCCTAGGAAAGACAAAAAAATACATACACAAGAGGGGACAACAATAATAATAATAATAAGAAGAAGAAGAATATAATAATAAAAGATAAGAATAAGACAACTGGTGTATGCTATTCAATCAAAGCCTCGTGAACGCCAGGTACATCTATCAGCAACTGAGATGAGAGACACAGATTAGATATTGAGGTTTAGTTTGACAACTCAAGATGACCAAAATGTGTAGCAAAAAATAGCCCATTAGTAACGACACATTTCAACGTTTGCAGTGACCGCGTTACCTTCACTAACAGAAAAACACAGCCTCGTAATATACAGCCACGTAAAATCACCAACATGATAGCTAAAATTAGCTTCTTAGTAACCCCAGCAGTAGCTAATCGTTTCAATGGTCAACACAGCTGACCTGTACGCGCGGATGGTCCACGTTTCCCAGCTTTTCCGTCGTAGTCGAATTCATCCTTTATAGAGGAAACATACAGTGATTAATAAAAGTTTTACGGAGGGGCATATGGATGCTGTATGATGTGCATTGGATCCTCTGTTGGCAAGTGGGACACCCGGAACTATTTCGGGGACGGACACACTTCCTGTTGCCCGGCCCGCGCATGCGTACTAGGGATCGCCGGCCGGTGGATCCAAGGGTTGGGTATCAGCTGATGTTATAATAACGGGTAACCAAATGATGCAGTGGCCACCACGGATCATAGTATTATTGAAAATAAAATCAACGGTATTATAAAAACGGTGGCCTCACAGAGACATGGTTGCAACCGCTGGTATTGCAACCGTGTGGACTTTTCTGACGTTAATCCCAATGGATGCAATATAAACAGTACAGAGTAATGGCCAGGTGGAGGTATTGCGCCGCGCCAGGATGCGCTCCAGAAAGTTCAATGTTTACACACCACTATTAACCGCGTAGTTTGCATTTAACGTCCATGCGATATCTAGTAGTAGCTCCATGTTCAACTAGGTTATCACATGTGTATGATACACCATAAGTTATAATCCACCACGAGGTGTGCATGCATCGGAAAATAATGCACGACGCGGGGCGAACCTGGAGTGGATTATCCCACTTATACCATGGCCACTTGATATCATTCAAAATATATGGGTGTTGATAAATACTTTGGGGTAATTCTGTCTCAAAATTACAACTTTTAGCTCGCCGGTCTCAAAATGAATGCGCTGAACGAAACGTTAACTGTCAACTTGGACCGGACTCGGGGGGACGACGTTTAGAAAGCTTCCCCGTTGCCAGGTCGTTACTAAGGTCGTCTTTACTGGAGTAATAAGGTAACGTTGCCAGGTCGTTACTAAGGTCGTCTTTACTGGAGTAATAAGGTAACGTTGCCAGGTCGTTACTAAGGTCGTCTTTACTGGAGTAATAAGGTAACGTTGCCAGGTCGTTACTAAGGTCGTCTTTACTGGAGTAATAGGGTAACGTTGCCAGGTCGTTACTAAGGTCGTCTTTACTGGAGTAATAAGGTAACGTTGCCAGGTCGTTACGAAGATCGTCTCTTATTTACTGGAGTAATAAAGTAACGTTGCCAGGTCGTTACTAAGATCGTCTCTATTTGCTGGAGTAATAAGGTAACGTTGCCATGTCGTTACTAAGATCGTCTCTATTTACTGGAGTAATAAGGTAACGTTGCCATGTCGTTACTAAGATCGTCTCTATTTACTGGAGTAATAAGGTAACGTTGCCAGGTCGTTACTAAGATCGTCTCTATTTGCTGGAGTAATAAGGTAACGTTGCCAGGTCGTTACTAAGATCGTCTCTATTTACTGGAGTAATAAGGAAACGTTGCCAGGTCGTTACTAAGATCGTCTCTATTTACTGGAGTAATAAGGTAACGTTGCCAGGTCGTTACTAATGGTGCGTTCCATTTGTCTCGTAATCGCGACTTGCAGCTCGGGTGTGACGTCACATCCGTCTCGGAAAACGAGTGACCCCGGGTTTTTGCGTTCTATTTGGCACACAACAAGACGAGTCGGAGAAAAGATGGACGCGATATAATATGCTTGAAAAACAGTATAATTCTGTGTTTAAATGTTAATTAAATATAGACACATTGATCACAGAGAAATTACCCAAGATTTCACAATGCGCTTGGTTGCAATAGGCAGTTTGGACGTTTCGTAACGTTTATTGTGATTATCTAGTTTACGGATTTCACTGTATGTTCATTACAGTTTGATATCTGAATATTCCGTTTTGATAACGTTAGGCTACTGCTCTGCTTTCTGCTCAAGAATCGGCATTGTTGTCATAGCAACATGGAGCGTCTCTAGCCAGTTCGGAGTAGTAGCCATCTTTGTTACGAGTTGACGAGTCGTATACCCTGGACGGAACGTAACCCAGCGTCGCCGCCATATTGGTTGGGTCTCCTCACTCTAGTCTAGCATAGGAGTCAACGGGAGAGCAAGCTATGCAGTATGTTGTGCAGCTTACGGCGCAGTATTGACACCAGATCGCGTGGGATTACCTTTCACAAGTAAGATTGAACAATAATTCTTATTATTATTTTTTTTATTTTTTTTTATTAATTCATCCTGTATCATAACTAAATCTCTGCCGTTTGTAACAAACCAAACCGTGTGAAAATCCGGTAAAAATTCGGGGAGCTTATGATTATTGTAGTTGGGGATACACTTCCTCAGTAGAAATAAATGCACTGGGGGCGCACTGGAGACCCATACAAGATGGCGGCCGCGCTGCTATGTCAGCTCCAACAGGCAGCGTCAGTCTATGAGGCGTCTATGTATATATGTCTATGGGCGTATATACGACCTCGGGGGCGTTCTATTTGCAACTTCCGGTTTGTTACTCGGAAATCCGACTCGCAGATCGAGTCGGGTGGACAAATAGAACGCACCATAAGGTCGTCTCTATTTACTGGAGTAATAAGGTAACGTCTGTATTACATATGAATCTCATGTTAACTGACATTAGGCATTAGTTAGACCCAGGAATTATAGTCAGACACATATTTCTCATGTAATTTGTCGTTTTTCTTACAGGCACACAAAAAGTAGCGCGAGCTAAAAGTTGTACTTTTGAGACAGAATTACCCCAAAATTTGAATCAACACCCTTATATTTTAATGATTCGACAGTGGCCATGGTATAATGGATAAGGTTAAGGATAATCCACTTCGAGTTGTGCATGTACTGAAAAATAATGCACTTCGCGGAGGAAACCCCCGACGGGACGGACCGCGTCCTGCATTATTTGTCCGATACATGCACACCTCGGAGTGGGTTATCCCTTACTTAATACATTACAGTACACAGTTGAGCATGCCGTCACCTCCACAATTTACTTTTATGAAACTTTTGACTAAGAAAACATTACAAGTTACAAGATTTTGCGACTTTTCAGACCCTCTTAGCGACTTTTTAAAAATTGTTTATAAAAAGCTACTAGCGACAAATTTAGCGACTTATTCGGACCATCAGGGAAAAATCGAGATATTTAAATATATTTCTATTGAAATTCATTCCCATGCATGCAGTCCACGGCTTCTCGGCCAACAGCGCTGTCTCTCTCTCTCTCCTCTTGCGCAGTCAGTCAGTAGGGGTGGGGGGGCCGGCCGGGCTTTGATGTCTTGATCTCACAACCACTAAGCTTTTTGCAAATGAATGCGCAACGACGTCACCGATATGCAAATGTACGTATGGCGTCATACGGCGACTTTCAGAGCTAGTGCTCGATACTTTCGTTGGAAAACAGTTAGCAACACTTGACTGTGGTGAGACCCACAAGCTGGCAGGGCCGGCAGCCAATGGGGGGGGGGGGGGGGGGGGGGGGGGGGGGGGGGAGAGAAAGAGCCTGCAAGTTTTACAGTTCTTGTAAATAAATTATTCACGTCGGTACCGCCGTCGCCAAGAACTAGCCAAAAGGTCACACAGCCAAGTCACAACTCCTCTCTTCTGGCGCCGCCAAGGCGGACCGAGCGCCCTGCTAATGTCAGGACCACGGAGTCGCTCACCAGCAGCTGCAGTTGAGCGACTCAGCTTGGCCCCCTTCCTCTGCTAACCCCCCCCCCCCCCTATTAATATATATTTAAGAAAAGCACTTATTGCATGTCCTGGCACTTATCTGTTGTATACTAGCAATGGGTTAACTTGGCAATTGCGCATGCGTGAAACTTGTGAGATCCTTACTGTACCAATACAGTGTTGTGCTCGTCTGACAAATGTACTTATTGCAAGTCGCGTTGGACCGACATGTAGGTGTTGACAACTGTCCAGACAAAAGATGAGGGGGGGAGACAGGAGTTGTTTTTTTTCCGACATGTGCTCTTTATTTTTTATTTATTCTTAGTGTGCAGAGGCATAACGCACCCACACACACACCTGACAAGGTAAAAGCATCATATTTTGCATAATGACCAACTGGACCAAGTATCTTAAGGCTGAACGTACAAAACAAAGTTTCAGATTATATAATTTACATATCAATACTAGGTCTGTTGGGCAGAATGCCAACCAGGGAATGAACCTTCATAGAGGCAAATAAGGTGGTAAACAGACATCTGGGCTGACCAACACAAACAAGCATTATATTCCCGTCACACACATATAGGGATACTCAAGACTACTCCCTGTTGCCGTCGCCCCATTGGGGCGTGGTACCGTAGCAATGAGGGAAAACTAGCAAAAGGGGGGGGGGGGGCGTTGCGCAAGGGTTTGCCCACACATAGTAGGCTAGGCATGTGCAGAACCGTAGTTGTCTGTGTGTAGGGCGTGTGATGGAGGGCAGCGGGCGAGGGATCAGTTCATTTAGAAGCACTTCCTGTGGACAATGCTGGGGCCGGACTCGTCGTACTCCTGCTTGCTGATCCACATCTGCTGGAAGGTGGAGAGGGAAGCCAGGATGGAGCCTCCAATCCACACAGAGTACTTCCTCTCTGGTGGAGCGATGATCTAAGTGTGGTAGAGAAGAACCGGGTTAGATGAAAGTAGCAACAAAAAAAAAACATAAATGCATTACGCAACCCACTTGTGAATGACAAATTGTCCAACGCTTTGAGGGTCAAACTAGGGTCACCTTGATTTTCATGGTGCTGGGGGCCAGAGAGGTGATCTCCTTCTGCATGCGGTCAGCGATGCCGGGGTACATGGTGGTGCCGCCGGACATCACGGTGTTGGCGTACAGGTCCTTACGGATGTCGACGTCGCACTTCATGATGCTGTTGAAGGTGGTCTCGTGGATGCCGCAGGACTCCATACCTGGGGAGCGGTAAAAGCGGCGTCAAGATTGTGTCGTATAATAACTTTAGCCAACACCCTTAATGTACATCGATGGGTCAACGCTCAGTAAAGTCGGCGCTATAGTCACTCCGTCCTACCGAGGAAGGAGGGCTGGAAGAGGGCCTCGGGGCAGCGGAAACGCTCGTTGCCGATGGTGATGACCTGGCCGTCGGGAAGCTCGTAGCTCTTCTCCAGGGAGGAGGAGCTGGAGGCGGTGTTCATCTCCTGCTCAAAGTCCAGCGCCACGTAGGACAGCTTCTCCTTGATGTCACGCACGATCTCACGCTCAGCTGTGAGGCAGGATCAATCATAAGGTTAGCCAGGGCGACAAGCGTCAGCAGCGACTCATTTTTCCCCCCCCACCAATATCTACTTTTCTGCTGTGGGTTTCAGTTGGGCGCCTACCTGTGGTGGTGAAGCTGTAGCCACGCTCTGTCAGGATCTTCATGAGGTAGTCTGTGAGGTCCCTGCCAGCCAGGTCCAACCTGAGGATGGCGTGGGGGAGGGCATACCCCTCGTAGATGGGCACTGTGTGGGTGACACCGTCGCCAGAGTCCATGACGATACCGGTGGTACGACCGGAGGCGTACAGGGAGAGCACAGCCTGGATGGCCACGTACATGGCTGGGGTGTTGAACGTCTCGAACATGATCTGCAAAAGCACGAGAGGGCAGTTAGTCAAGTCTGCACACGCCACCATTTTGTCAGTTTAGTATGAAAAGAAAACACCCTTATTTAAAAAAAAACACACCGGTTTGTTTCAACATGCCACACAAAAGAGACCATGAACTGGAATAACTAGTCTGGTTGCCAGACTCGCCAAGTTTAGATTAACATCACAATGCCATCTTCTACGTCATGCTGTCAGTTTATTCAGGTTTTTAGTCACGTCACATTTCAAGACTGAAATCTGCAGTAGCCATGCAGTTAAAACTATAAAAAGTCAACTCTTTTACAGGAGTGTAGAGAGACAACCCTGGCTCTTACATGAATGATCAGCTCAGAAAAGAGGAAACCTGGAGAGCGAAGTTTGAACAGGGGACAGAGTCAGCGTCAGAAAGGCCAGAGGGCAGTGACGTTAAAAAAGGGTGGCGACAGACTCGGGGGAAGGCGCCAGTTACCTGGGTCATCTTCTCCCTGTTGGCTTTGGGGTTGAGGGGAGCCTCTGTGAGCAGGACGGGGTGCTCCTCGGGGGCCACACGCAGCTCGTTGTAGAAGGTGTGATGCCAGATCTTCTCCATGTCGTCCCAGTTGGTGACGATGCCGTGCTCAATGGGGTACTTGAGGGTCAGGATACCCCTCTTGCTCTGGGCCTCGTCTCCAACGTAGCTGTCCTTCTGGCCCATACCAACCATCACACCCTGAGAGAGAGAGAGAGAGGCGGGGGGGATTAGTTTAAAAAACATTGTACTGTGACATATGGAGGGAGTGAGCGTGTGTGTGTTCAGTGGGTGCAAGTGCAAGACCGTGGGAAGGCAGCGTTAGTTTACCTGATGTCTTGGGCGTCCAACAATTGAGGGGAACACGGCGCGGGGTGCATCGTCACCAGCAAAGCCAGCTTTGCACATGCCAGATCCGTTGTCAACAACGAGGGCGGCGATGTCATCCTCCATGTCTGAAAGAGGTAACAGGGGGGGGAGAGGATGTTACAAATTAAAAAATATATATAAATAAAATGCTGCTGGCCAAGCCACCTTGAATGCAAACTAAATAAGAAAAAGTGATGCAAAAGAGCAGACTGGATGTCGCAGTAGTGCACTTTGCAGGACGACACCACCGCCGTAAAGTGCAGTTAAAACAAAGGCTGTTTATACTCGGGTCTCGCCATTGCCATATAAGGGAATAGCCAGAGCTGCTGGGGAGGGGGGGGGGGGGTGCCACGGTCAGTGCATCCATCCCCATGTATCACTAACTCCACTGTTTTGACACACACACACACACACACACACACACACACACACACACACACACACACACACACACACACACACACACACACACACACACACACACACACACACACACACACACACACACACACACACACACACACACACACACACACACACACACACACACACACACACACACACACAGTTTTTGCCCCTTCATGCATACAAATTAAGACACATTTGTAACACCCAAAGAAACCAGCAAACCATCACTTCCTCAACACCTGCTGCCAGTAAAACCACCGATGCAAACACCCGGTCCAACAACATGCAGCTTTCAGATGACAACCGCAGCAACACTAACACACTTGATTTATTAACACAAATAAATAAAACTAATTAAGTGCCAACGAAATACAGGAACTTAAGTCAGAAGGCTAAACAACAATACAAACCCCCCCCCCCAACAAAAAAAAAAAAACTGACTCAAAGCCTCAATTTTGCAAACCCACACCAACCCCCAAACCCAGAGGGGAGCCACGCCATTTCCTTACCTGTGATGAGGTTGGTTTTTTTTGGGGGGGCGGGGGTTATTAGTCTAGGTGGTAGTGGTGCCGGGTGGAGATGGAGACGGGTCGGTCTGTGCGGCGCGGTGTCACAAGTGGACTGCAGCGAGGAGTCAATCGCAGGGTTTTATGGGAGCCGGTGCCGCAGCCCCTCTCCATAAAAGGCGAACTTTCCCCACGGCGCCTCCTGATTGGTGCGCGTGCGGCCACTTAGGTGTGGCGCATTTAAATGCCTGTCCGTGCGGTGACGAGAGGAAAAGGAAAAGGATCTCCGCAATGAAAAAAAAACATTGACGATATACCGAAATATAGGATGATCTCTTCATACATATTTTTTTTTTTAAAGAAAAAAAAATGTATGAAGAGATCTTCCTATATATTTTTTTAAATATAAAAAAAAGAAAAAAAAAGTGATATTTAAATGGCTCATGGTTTAAATCGTTATTGGTGCTTGCTTGGTGTTGTTGTTGCAATTTCCAGAGTCTATTAGTGGTCGGATGTTGGTGACAGACTTTATGACTTGCTAAAGGGTTGATATGTGTTTGTGTCTGACACTATTGTGGAGAGTAGGCCGGAGTGTGCGTGTGTCCCCCCCCCCCCCCCCCCCACACACACACACACACACACTCACTCCACTCCGTGTAGTTCAATAAGGTTCATTAAATTGCATTGCATTGCATTGCACGGTGTTGTGCAATCTATGTTGCGTTCTCTAAACTAATTCATTCATTTATTCATCTTTATGTTCGTGTCATGTCATGTCGTTGTGACCCATCCCTGATGGGACCATGAGGAATACACAGTACACTATACTGTGTCACATGTTGTAATGATGATGCAAGGAGCATATAGATATCAATTACATCAGTGAGTCAGGATGAGGGGGATTACATTTCAGGATCATTATATCACTGTTAACACATTAACACGTCTGTAGTGCATCCCTCTCTCCCTCTCTCTCTCTCCCTCTCTCTCTCTCTCTCTCACTCTGGTTGCCCCCCCCCCCCCACCCCCCTATAGTATAATCTTGTGCTGTCCTCAATCAGTGAGTCAGCTGTACAGGGTGTGACGTTTCGAGGTGCTTGTGTAATGATGAACATGACGTCTCAGTCGTATTCTTCGTACCTGTCCCTGTCCGTGATTGTGAAATGCTTACGTTTACAATGCATGTGCCAGCATAAAATTAGACCGGCGAATAGTGAGTGATTACTTGAACATGGGTTTCTGGGAGGGGTCAGGACCCTGCTTTGGCTCAATAAGGGCTGTAGACTTTGCCCATAACCTTACTCAGAGAATTCCCACTGTAGTATGGGTTCCAAATAAGGACATATAGATCCAGCCTACCAGGAGAGGCAGGAAGTGCACTTTACACAGCCTTCTCTACTGCGCTCGCACACAGGAAGTGACCATAATGGATCATACACACAAAAAAGTAGACACACCCATGCGCACATACACACACACACACACACACACACGTGCAAGCATTTGGACACACACACACACACATGCAAGCATTTGGACACACACACACACACACACACTCCTTGACATATGTTGCAAGAGAGCATGTAGGAATATTACAGAAATGGGAAAAATGTGCTTATCAGAGAAATGTCTGTCTAGGCTTGCCCAAAACACATATGCACACACACGCACGCACGCGCGCACGCACACACACACACACACACACACACACACTGTGTGTGTGCCTGTGGACAGCCACCTCTTTAAGAGATCCTTTGGATGACGTCCATATAAGGAGATATTGGAGTAGGTCACATGGAGGAAGAATGCGCAGCTCTGATCATGTGACCGATCAGAGGAAATGAATGAATCTCTCCGTCTTTCAGGGCAGTAACTGTGGGATGTCGTTTGAAACTGACCTTTTTACATCCCAGTCCCATCATAAAATCCTAACAAGTTTGATCAAGTACTTATATGAAGAACTTGCAAGAAGAGCTAAAAGGGTTCTGTGCTGTGTGTGTATACACTGACACACACACACACACATACTGGCACACACACACTTCCTGCCTGCATTGTTCAAATGTAGAGTCAGACCAGTAGAGAGAAACTCACAGGACCGGTTTCCAGCTCTGACTCCGAGTATAAGACCTTATATGGAAGAAGACGAAGAAGAAGAAGAAGAAGCATACAGGTATCTCCACCTCTCCCCCCGCCCCCATTTCCCTCTCCCAATCTTGGTTTTTCCATCACCACACCTTACTTAATGCTAAATAGTTTCGTTACAACTGTCACTTGCTCATTTCCGTCCATGACGTCCATGACGGTGGCCACCACCAGAGTGTGTGATTTTGGCCTGGTGTGTGTGTAATACACCTCGGTGGATCATCCCCCCCCCCCCCCCCCCATCCCCTATAAACTCTCATCTATGGCAATCCCTTCCAGTGCAGTTCCATAAACAGAGTTGCGAGCCCAGAGGAGGGAAGGCGTGGTCTGGTATGTATGCACAAGACTGGGCAAGTGTAGCTGTGACACACAGGACACTGCAACTGTTTGAAATTGGACTGGATTTAGATCGCCCCTATTCCCATCCCTTTCCCCTACCTGACCTTAGCCCAATGTTTGTCTGTGGTTGTAAGTTTTGTCTGCATGTGCGTCTGTTTGTTTTGACTGTTTTTTGTGTGTGTTTTTTTCAGTTGTCAAATCATGTCAGATGAAGGGTTTTGATGAAATGGATATCAGTGGCATTATTTGAAATGGTTGTCTGTAAATATGTAAATAATGTCCAAAAATTGAAAACAATTTAAAAAAAAATACAAAACAACGAAAATACATTTGATTAAATTTATATCATTTCATTTTGTTTGATATCAATTACTACCAATCACTACCTGTCTTTAACCTTGATATCTTTTGCTATTTAATCTGTTGCATTTCAGCCACTGGGATGAGTTTCACCTGAGTAATGTTGGATGGATGTGATGTGTTAAAATACACTGCATTACTATATACTGTAGCTTTGTTAAGCAAATCAAACCACTTCACATTTAGCTTCACACACACACCCACATTCTTACACCAATGGCTGTTTCAAACATGAAAGATGACAAGATGTTACGCAAGAGCAGTGACGCCAGGTTTCCCTAAATTAGACTTTTTTTTTTGTTAAGAATTAACAAAATACCCAGACAGACTTCATAATATAATAATCCAAAAAACACAAACAAAACAACACAAAACAACACAAACACAAAAACAACATTTTAAAAAATAATTTTATTATTAAAGTTATTTATATTTGGAATCTCATAATCCAGTTAAGATTTAGTTTGTCAGTTGCGGCGGGTCTTGTATGTGTATGCATGTGTTGGATGCTGTGTTTCTGAGCTTTCATGCATTAAGTGCATTAAGCTGTCCAGCTCTTTCCCATGTCTACGAGCTCCATGCCTTCACAATAAGAGCGTGTCCTTGATGCCCTCACCTGGATGGTGAGTGAAACACATGGTAAATATTTATAGTATATTCCAAGGCAAGATAAAGAAGGATCGCTGAGCATCTTTTTCACTCCTCTCACACACACACACACGCACACGCATGCACACACACACACACACACACACACACACACACACACACACATACACACACCTACCGTGGAAGGCCTGTGTGAAGCCAGCTGTTGTAACAGTGGGAACGGGGTCCAATGGATCGGTTCCACGGGCCAACTGCAGACGGACAGATCGCTGGCCTTCCCCGAGTCCAACACGCAGTCCGCCATGCTCGCCTCACTTCCTCTCCAGCCATACTGGGAGCTGCACGCCAAGGGAAGAATGGGGCAATTATTTACCCAGAACCCTCCATGTGATCACAGTCAAGTCAGCAAGCAGGACGCAGACACAAAAAATATATGCTCATGAAATGAAGCACACACACACACACACACACAGCTCACCAACATGTGGGGAATGTTTATGAAAAATGCACATAAACACTGGGATATGTTATGAGCAATTCATTGTAAAAAGTAATTGTATTATGTAATATAATTATATAACAGAAACTACTTTCAATACAAGTTTCACTAGATCACTATCGTTTCCAGGCATATAAATTCCGACGAGTTTCCCACACACCAGGTTGCCAAACTGGTTGGGAACCACTGGTCTAGGACATCTGGTAAATGTGCAGCCTTTCAGTGGGACTTAATAGTTTTGCTGATCCATTATTTAGGTGCGATGAGGAGATGATTCCAGACCATGCCTGACTGTGCTAGACCCTATAGAGCTGTGTTCTGGTGCTCAGCTACTATTGTATTGTTTGTATTGTTGTTGTGTGTATGTCTGTGACAAACATCAGACATGCGGCCAGACAACTATTTCCAAAACAAACTCTCCCACACAGGGATATTTGGTACAAAAGGCCACAGAAAATACGATAGTAGACAATAAAGCATATGGAGTCTATTACAAGGTACACCGATGAATTAATACAGATACTACATTAGCACCTTGTTAAAAGAGGAAATGAAACCCCCCCAATTCACATGTTTCAGTTGAAAACGGTTATGTTTGGGCTGAACATTTCTGTGTTATGTTTGACTAAAATGCATAGTGCATGCAAGTTCATACTCTGTCAAATACAAGCGCTCATGCGGGACACGACCTGCTCAAGCGAGTGTGACGTGGGTTTTGATAAGGTTTGTCGACGCTCCTCACACCCGCCCCTATGGAACCGATGTGTCAGTTTTTCTCCTAAAAGCGACCACAACTAGTCAGATCGCATTCTGTGAAACTCATAGGTGGTTCCTAGTTCCCCTGCTAAAACGGGGGGGGGGGGGGGGGGGGGGTCTACCTACCCTTTGGTGAGCAAAGCTAGGAGCCCCTGTATCAGTGGCTGGGTGTGAGTTTACCTGTGGGGGAACACGGTGTGAATGCGCGTCCCATTGCTGGGGCAGGTGGACGCCAGAGATAAGGTGTCGTCGTGGTAACAGCAGGTGCGGTCGAGCGCCCGCAGATGCAGCAGCTCGTCGGAGCGCGTGAAGCCGGGGTTGTCCAGCGAGTCGGCCGACCCGGCCGTCGATCGCAGCCAGAACCGACCCGACAGCTCGTCAAAATGGTTGAACCTGCGATAGCTGGCGTGCACGCACACATTCATAAACACGCACACATTCATAAACACACACACATTCATAAACACGCACACATTCATAAACACACACACATTCATAAACACACACACGTTCATAAACACACACACATTCATAAACACATGCATGCATATAGAAAACACACACTATGTTGGTTCCCAGTTTGTCACTCATAAAACTGATCTGTCATTGCATAAATTCTTTTTTTAATTTGAAACGGTTTGAAATGTATGCATTACCTGTTTTATTATTACTCATGTATTGTAATTATGTAGCCATGTATTATTGTAAGGTCCAAAACTTGCAATCATCACTTTTTTAATTTGTTATTATTACAAAATCATACACAGGCTTATATAATATCTGTGCTCTCTGTTATGCATGTCTTTTTATTTTGGAAATACTTACATCTGACAACATCTGATCTGGGTCATCTCCAGTTCAGATGGAGCAGAACACTGACATCATGTGGAGATTGCCGTCATTACAAGTGTTGCAAGTCCAAAATTTCCCCTTTTGTGCCTCCGATGTCAAAACATTTCGCATTCGAGTCACTTTTAATCCCGCTTCTAAATCCGACCTCTACTCCACCAGAATATATCTGTAGTTGGATTTCCAGCTACAACAACTACACCTAAGTATGAGGTGGAGAGGAATGCCTTTTTGGAAATACTGCCTTGTTGAGAAGAAATGATGTGCGCATCGGCGTGTCTTTTGTTGTTTATGCAACTGGTCTTTTTTTGACCACCCAGTAATCCAGACGCCACGGTCGTCATCAGCTCACCGCAGTACAAGCGGGTCAAAGGAGCTCTCTGTGTATATTTCCTTTACAGGAACACATAGGCCTCTGTAACACCATGACCTCATTGGTTGTGATCTATATTAAGGTGTGTGTGTGTGTGTGTGTGTGTGTGTGTGTGTGTGTGTGTGTGTGTGTGTGTGTGTGTGTGTGTACACACATACCTGCTCCGGGTCTGGTTGACTTTGGCCTGGATCAGCATGGCTCGGTAGCGCCTGAACGCCACCAGCGCCAGGATGGCCACGAGGGTCAGCATGACCAACAGGACGGCGAGACACGCCCCCACCAGCCGCGCCCGCGTCATCCGCACGTCACACCTCTGACCGATGAACCAGAAGTGATCTCCTGCAAGGCAACTGCTCACACACACACACGCACACACAGACACACCCACACACACACACAAGTTCTATACATGTGTGGAGAGTCAGGCTGACAAACGTGTGTGTGTGTGTGTGTGTGTGTGTGTATGTGTGTGTGTGTGTGTCCTCACCGGCAGACAGGTAGCTGGCCTGGATGGTGGGTGCAGATCCCGTGGTGATGGCAGTAGTCCCGGTTGCAGACGGAGGAGCAGCTGTGGTTCACTCCCCCGGGTGGGGACACGCAGTGGAAACCAGCCGGGCACCGCAGCAGCCAGTCGCACATGTCGGCTCCCTGGAGGCCTGGCCATGAGAGGCCGACGCACGCAGGTGTGAGATGTGTGGGTGCGCGACGCGGGGTGGCTTGGTTCAATACAGCCGGTGAAGTATTACCATCACAATATCGCACTAGTCACCTTTACCGTTACAGCCACCGCTAGTTGTGTGCTACCACTGACCGACTGACTGTTCTAGTCAGTCAGCTCTATTATTAGCTGGTAGCGGGTACAATGAAACGCTCTATGCGAACACGCCAACTCTGAACACTGGCGGCGGATGAGAGTGTTTCGCCAGCTTCTGCTGCGCAGAACAACAGTGTAGTGTATAACCCACGGCGATGCTCACCTCCCACTGTGATGTTGGTGACCTTTGAACCCCGGAAGCGCCGGCCCTCCCCGACAGCCTGGGCCAGTCCTGTGCATTCTAGCAGGGAGTCAGCGCCACCCTTCCCCAGCCACACCACAGCGCCCCTGGTCTCAAACTCCACCACACTCTGCACCACAAGGTCTCTGGAATATAACACCGATCACGTGGATGGACTCTCTCTGATTTATATATATTAGTGGTGGGCATAGATTCATTTGTTTAATCTAGATTAATCTCACTGTAATCTTGGAATTAATCTAGATTAATCTAGATTAAAATGGCTCATTTGAATTCTGTCGAAGGCATTCATAATATGTGTGTGCTACCTAAATAATTCCGCAACGCAGCCGTTCCGCGGCGCTTACCTTCCTTGGTGGAAATCCGGTAACCCAACTTTGCGAATAGATTAACGGCGATATTTTTTTAATCGCGCGATAAGAGTCTCGCGTTATCGCAGCACGTTAACGCCGATAACGGCCCACCACTAATATATATATATATATATATATATGTGTGTCAAATGTGAGTAACATGCATTCTCCACCCTTATCTCACCTGCTCCAGACATCAAGCAGCTTGCTGAACCCTGGGGCTCTCAGCAGGTAGGGTGCTATCTACAGGAGAGAGAGAGAGAGAGAGAGAGAGAGAGAGAGAGAGAGATCATCTCATTACCATTTACTAGGGAGTCATTTAGCAGTCGCTTTCATCCAAAGCATTCAGATCCATCTAACTATAAAATGAAAAGTCTCTGTATGTCTGTCCTTCGATTTTTTTTCCCACAACCATTCAGCCGATCGACTTCACACTCGGCGGGTGTATGTATTGCTGCGGACCCGAGGAAGTGCAGCGTCGAGTGCGAGCTCTTGAGATCTACGGGGCGTACTTATTAGTAGTGCGTTACTACCGCCACACTGTGTAGCGTATTGAGAGGGGAACCCCAATTAACCGCTGCTGAATGGCGCGGCTCGCTCTCCATCGCTGGCTACAGTATATATTCAACGACAGATAAAGAAAGAGAGACCGGAGATGTGACATTGTAGGCACGGCAGGTGTATTGCTCAGGAGCCGAGGAAGCATTGGGTGAGCAGTTGTTTGGATGAGCAGTTCTCGAACGAGACGTTTTTTGAAATGTTTTGAACAGTTTTGCACTGCACTTATGTCAATAATGAGCTGGTAGGGGTTAAGCATCTCGCTCAAGGATGCGGGCTTCGAACCCAGAACCTTTCGGCCAGAAGTCGACCCCCCCCTAACCACTACACTGCCGTGCCTAAATCTGCAGTACGTGATGGTCTGTGTAAGCATGCGCGTGTGTGTGCGTGTGTGTGTTTCCATCTCTCCCCACCCAAGCCTCCATGTCCTCCTCCGGGTCGGTAGTGACGTTAGAGTTGAACTCCTCTACGATGATCTGCAGCAGCAGCTCGATGGACTCCACTGCCGCCAACAAGCAAAACCGAAAAAAAAGTGTTTAGGTTTCCATGTATATGTACAGTATATATACCCAATCTCCTCCGTATCTAGTGGGTCTGAGACACAAGGGACTAATGGAGCGGCTGTGGCGGAGTGGACAGATATTAATATTTGTCATTTTAGCGGACACATTTACCCAAAGCACCTTTTTAGTTGGATACATGTCAATAATGAGCGGGAAGGGGGTTAGGCATCTCTAGGGATGCAGTTGACGGGTTTGGAACCAGAACCTTTCGGCTCGGGAATCGAATTAATGAAACAGTTTTAGGGTTTGGAATTAGGCAGCTTACAAGCTACGATCAGACATTCTGTGTTCAACATATTTGCAGTTTGTCTGGCAATAATAAAATAATATTTTAAACAAAATGGGGGGAGGGGGGGAGAGTGGAAGGTTGTGGTTGTTCAACAAAAACTCATGAAGCACATCATGAAAACCAGTGTTTCAAATATGTACAAAGGAAATAGAGCTAAACGGGTGGAGGAAGATGGAGGAGAGATATCAGCATCGGAAGAGTCCTCGACTCCCGACTCCGGATCGTCGTAGGGACGGATCGACTAACATGTGATCCACCGCAGACACATATACGCAAACACTGTTCTCTGTACCTCTGAAAGCCACCGGCTGGTCCGGCACTATGTAAAACCTCGGTGGCTGGGTGGTGGCTGCGCTCCGGCCGGGCGCGGGAGGCGAGGCGGACGCCGTACCCGCCGTGGCGAGGTCCGGACCGGGATCTGGAGGCGCCCGGGGGGAGGGCCGCTCTGGAGCTCTGACGGCGGGAGTGTGTGTGGCCGCCGGGCGACCGCGAGAAGGTGAGGACGGCGAGGGGGGCGCCGGCGTCGCGACGAAGAGGGCGGTTTGGGTGGAGCCGGTGTGGTGGTCGTATGTGGGGGACGTTTCGGCGGTGGAGGAGAGAGGCGGGTGGGGTTTGTGTATTCCCGGGTTCGTCGGCGTCGGCGCGGGTGCATGCGTGGGCGTCGTCCTGTGCTCGGCGAGGGTTGTGTGCGCTGTCAAGGGTGCGGCGGTCGTCACACCCTGAGTGGCGGGATGTGGCGTATCGGCGTCAGACACAACAGTTTGTACCGGTGTCTCCGCTGTACCGCTCTGTCCGTCCGTCAATAAGTCTGTGGCTCCGTTCCCCCCCACCGTCCCGGCCGTCGGCGCCAGCGAACCGGTCGGGGCTGATGTGCGCGCGCGCGGGACGGCGGGCGTCGCCGCCACCTCACCGGGATGCGACCTGCGCACGGCGTCGTCGGTCCCGCCCAGAACCCCGTCTCCGTTTGTGTTTTTGTCGCTATCGGTCGTCATGGTTACGTCGGAGCGGGGAAGGGCGTCCCTTCCTGAGGGCGGCGGCGTGCTGGAGATAACATACGAGTCGGGGGAAGCCGCCGCGGTCCAGCAGGGGGCGCCGGCGGTCTCTGGGCTGGTTTCGGTTCGGTCCGAGGGGACGGAGGAGACAAGCGGCTCGTCGTGAGTTAAAGTGTTTGTCGTTACGCGCGGGGCAGCGGTTAAGGTTAAGGTTGTGCTTTTCGGCGTTTTCGTAGGTGTGACGTTGGTCGGACGCGGGTCGGCGGAGAAGGCGTGAAGCATGTCCTCGTTTTTAAAAGCAGGACTTTCTGAGGACTCGTCTGTAACATCGGGAACCGCGTATACGGACGAGTTCTTCGGTCCGTTGTGTGGAAGAGAAGAAAGCGTTGGACTGGAGCCGTCCGTGTTTGACAACGGCCTCTGTGAGGCGGACGGCGCGACAGTTACAGTTACGCCGTATTCGCCTGTAGCGTTTAAATCTCTCCAATTAGATTCACTCTGCGCATTCGCAGACTCCGCCATGGCGGACAGAGTCCAACCGGGGGGAAGTTGTTTGTCTGTTGACTGTCTGCGCGGATTTCTCCCCCATGTGGGAGTCTCCAAAGGCCCTTCACGTTGAGTTACGGCGGCACCAGTCCCCCGCGGTCCGGCTGTGGAGGTTATTAAAGACGGCGGCGATGGCGGCGGCGGCGGTGGGGGAACGGCGGAGGGAGGCGGCGGGGCGCCGGGGTCGAGCCCAGAGGAGCCTCTTTGTGTCGGGTACGTCGTGGTCGTACGTCCGCCCGGGACGGACGCCGGCATTGCTGCAGATGTGGGCGCGTCTGTGACAAGCTCCCCAGTGTGTGTGGTGGTGGCGGCGGTGGCGGCGGTGGTGGCGGCGGCAGCGGCGGCGGCGGCGCTAGAAACGGTCGCAGCGCTTGGCAGCGGTTCCCAGCGCGTGTGGGCGGGGAGTGCGTCACTTCGCAATGTGTGAAACGAAGCGGGTATTTCCGCCGCGGCGGCGGCGGCGGCTGTTCCAGGTGAGGGGACCGCTGTGTGTCGGCGTTGCGGCGCGCTGTTGTGAAAACGCCCGTTGTGTGTGTGTGCGTCCTCCTCTCTGGAAAAGCCGCGGCCATCGATGTTGTGAGCCGCGCCAGGCACATCCGTTCCATTGTCCGCCGCTTCCTGAGGAAGAGGCCAGGCGGTTCTATCAGCCATCCCAGCCAGGGTCATTCCTGCTCCGCTGGGACTAGGGGGCCACCGACCCCGGTCCCGGTCCTGGTCCTGGAGGGCTGCACCCAAACCGGCAGAAGAAGACGGCCGACCTTCGACCGCCCCCGGCCCACCCCGGGGTGCGCTCGCGGTGCCGACTCCTGTCTTGAGCCAAGTTGTAGCGGTGGAAGTGGGGACGGTGGCGGAGGAGGAGGAGGAGGAGGAGACGGCGGCGGAGGAGGAGGAGGAGGAGGAAAGGTGTTGGGTTGAGTCCAGACCGGGAGGGTCGGACTCGGAGGAATTTGTCACAACTTCCTGAACTAAATCACCAGGAACAAACACAGTGAGAGAGAGATAGAGAGAGTGTGAGGGACATGGAAACAAAACAGTCACTCCCCCGCCCCCCCCCCCCCCCACACACACACACACACACACACACACACACACACACACACATATAATAACATGATTACAACTTTCCTACTAACAGATTTATGGCTAGGTTGGGACAGTCCAGCCGCAGTTTTATGTACGAAATGAAAAGTCTCCACACCACATTGCTATTCTATCGCACAGCGAACCACAATGCATTTATTACAGATAGTGACAACAGCAGGGAAAATGATGAATACTAACCGGCTCCACGGGGCTAAACCCCATACCGTAGTCAGACCTAGTAAGCATCCGCTATGCATACGCAAACACAATTTACCACTTGGATTAGAAAACAACAACAACAACAACAACATCAACCGCCCCTAAACATAATGAACCAATTAGATGAGACGCTCGTGATCAGGCGGTGGGGAATTGAGCACCGGTGGGTCTTAACTAGATAACTGGGTCGCTTTCTGACAAAAACAAGCAGTCATGCACCTCTGTGGCGGGCTGGTTGGTCTCCTTATGACTGTCACAATACATCTGTAATACGGCATTTTTCATTTATCAGTCGACAGATCAATAGATGAGGTTGGAGCTGAGACTGCAGCTGTGGGTGTGATGCTCTTTGTAGTGGAGTGGGCTGTAAGTTAGGAAATAGACCAAAGTGACAATAGGCTGCTGCGGTATACCGACACAAAAGGTTCACACGCGCGCTCGCGCACACACACACACAATAAAGAAAAACACACACACATAACACACACACATATATAACACACACACACACACACACATAACACACACACATAACACAGACACACACATACACAACACAGACACAAACATCACACACACACACACACACACATAACACAGACACACACACACACACAACACAGACACAAACATCACACGCACACACATATATAACACAGACACACACACAGACACGGACACACACACACAAACACATAACACAGACACAAACATTACACACACACACATAACACAGACACACACACATATAACACACACAAACATTACACACACACACACACACAAACATTACACACACACACACACAAACATTACACACACACAAACATTACACACACACACATTACACCCACACACATATGACCCACACACACATTACACACACACACACACACACACACACACACACATTACACACACCCACACACACATTACACAAAGTGTTTAAAAAGGTCAAACCCCAGTAAAGGTCGGTAACGCGGGGAAACTTCTCCAAGCTCCCCATTTGCATAGCGGGAGGTCGGCTGCTGCCGCGGGCCTACAGACACGGTCGCCTGGACGCGCAACGCAATTAAGACGATCCGCGGGACTCGAACATTTCACCCGCTAAACCCAGACACCGCTGGTTTAAGATCAACACAAACAAGTCAACACTTTCTCCTCCAGACATGTTTTCCGATAAGTGGGCGGGCGGGCGGCCCCATTGTTTGTCTTACCCACAAGGAGCAACGCGCAGTATGCGTGGAGCCGCATCTCCAATCCCGAGACATCTCAGGGTCAGTACCGCCAAGAAAACCCGGACCCATGCGGAGCCGTAAACCCCCCTCACAGCAGCAGTACGGACGCGGGGAGAGAGAGACAGAGAGACGGGTCCCGGCGGGGGGAGAGGCGTCAGCGGCTCTCCCTCTCCTCCATCACTTCCTTCCCACGGAAAACCTCCTCTGCCGCTGTCAGCAGCAGCGGCGCATCCAGAGACTTGAAACCAGACGCACGTGTGTCGCGGAAGGGGGGGAACATAACAGGCGAGAAACTGGGAGGGAGGGGATGAGGAAAAGGGAGGGAGGAAGGGGAGGGAAGGGAAGGAGGGGAGGGAAGGAGGGGAGGGCATTTCACGTTCCTAGGGATAATCCACTTAGTTAGTTAATTAGTAAGTTAACTAACTAGAGAAATTGGGAGGGAAGGAGGGGAGGGCATTTCACGTTCCTGGGGATAATCCATTTAGTTAGTTAGTAAATTAGTTAGTTACTAACTAACTAGAGAAATTGGGAGGGATATGCACTCTAGTTAGTTAGTTAGTAAGTTAGTTAGTTACTAACTAACTAACTAACTAACTAACTAGAGACATTGGGAGGGAGGAAAGGGAGGGAGGAAAGGAGGGGAGGGCATTTCACGTTCCTGGGGAAATGCACTCTAGTTAGTTAGTTACTAACTAACTAAGTTAGTTACTAACTAACTAACTAGAGAAATTGTGAGGGAGGAAAGGGAAGGAGGGGAGGGCGTTTCACGTTCCTGGGGATATGCACTCTAGTTAGTTACTAACTAACTAACTAGAGAAATTGGGAGGGAGGAAAGGGAGGGAGGAAAGGAGGGGAGGGCATTTCACGTTCCTGGGGATATGCACTCTAGTTAGTTAGTAAGTTAGTTAGTTACTAACTAACTAACTAGAGAAATTGGGAGGGAGGAAAGGGAGGGAGGGCGTTTCACGTTCCTGGGGATATGCACTCTAGTTAGTTAGTAAGTTAGTTAGTTACTAACTAACTAGAGAAATTGGGAGGGAGGGGAGGGCATTTCACGTTCATTGGGGATAATCCACTTAGTTACCAAGTTACTAAAAAACAGCAAGTTTGCAAGTTAAGTTAGTAAAAAACAGCATTTATTAAGTTAGTTAGTGTTCTTCTAATAAATGCTGTTTTTCGGAGGAGAAAATAAAAGTATAGTATGCCTATGCCAGCGCGTGGTGGGTTCCTTCGCTCCGCGGGGGGGTCGTCCGTACGGAGCAGTAACCCGAGGAAAGGTGGAGACGGGCCTTCAATAAAACCGCCTTTTCTGTACCACGTTTTCCATTTATTTTATTTTCTATTCTTTTAGATGCCTAAATGAAAAGTGCGTTGCCTTTTTAAAGCGTCTGGATGAGCGCCTATAAAAGGAGACACCTGGGAGCTGAGATGACCTGCTGTGTAACCCAGACACACACACACACACACACACACACACACACACACACACACACGTAGTCTGAACAACCGTGTGAAAAATCACCAATTCACACCATTACAAAACAAGATTCGTTTAATGACAAAAGAAAATCAAAGCAAAAGGTGACGATGCTTGTCAGATCATGCCAAAGTGAACAGCTTCAGTAGTTTCCTCAGGACACAGGGACCTCTAACACTGTGGAGTAAAGTATTGCACCAAACCACAACACACTACCTCTACACTACATTGGTGTTTCACTTGAACCCTCGGGTTGCGGTTGTCGTGGTGACCCTCGGGTGAAAAATAATCAAATGACACGCTTGTGTATCATTGCATTGGACAGACTTGTATGGTAACCGCTTTGGCACACGGATACATGCTGGGAAAGGGCCGCGAGAAACTGGATGAGCCCGCATGCAAATATCACCGCATGTTTCAGTCTAAATATCGTGTGATCCTGCCATTGAAAAGGTGTTTTTTTTAGGGGGGAGAAGTCCATTCCAAAGGGTCACAGGCATTATTACCTTAGGAGGGGAAAGAAAATGAGGCCAGACTTTATATCTGTAATATTGCCTCGTGTTCAATGATATTTGAAGCTCGTCACACACGCCGTTACAGTGGTCCAACTTAAAAAATAATGTAACGCATAGTACAAGCCTTTTATCTTCTTCTTCTTCTTCTTCTTCTTTTTCATCATCATTTGGTGTGTATCGTTAAGACATGGCATACAGGATATGGGAATTATGAGGGCAGGATGGTGTACATCTGTGTATATATGCGTGTGTTAGTGAGAGACTGGGCGTGACGTCCTTCACGCGGTGCGGAGGATGATGTGCACGCCAGAGTCGGTGAACACGGGGCCACTCATGTCTCCCACTTTGAGAGCAAAGGAAACATCCTCGAAAGCCTTCTGCATTTGTCCTGCAACACAAGATCAGGTGTGATGATGTCGATATTCATTAAATCAATATATATATGCATGAATCTCAATGGTGAGAATAGTTTGTTAGTACCTCTTCCAAAGGCTCCCAAGTCTCCACCGTTCTTGGCGGAGCTACAGTCACTGAACTGGGAGGCCAGGGCCTCAAACTCCTCGTCTCCAGACTTGATCTGCTCTATGTACTCTGCAGGTAGAGACAAGAGCGGGTGGAACAACATATCTAATGGATACACACACACACACACACACACACACACACACACACACACACACAGTTGATACACCTACTACACAGACGTACTCTGAATGAGGTCCAACGCCTGGTCTTTAGAGCGTGTGATGTTCTCTTCCCGCCAGGAGGACGGACGACGTGATTGGCTGTGTTTGACCAGCAGGTGAGAGCAACGTACCTGAGGGGGGGATCACGGACAAACGTGAGGCAGGCAGAATGGTCCTCTGTCACCGTAGAAAAACATAACGTACTATAGTTTTTTACCTTATCCGGCTCGCCATGACCATCTCCTCCTGCTGGCCGCTCCCACTGGCTGGCATTGGTGATGTGATTAAAATAGTATACTCTGCCTGGAAGAGTTGTGGGGTAACAAGGAGGACGATTGGGCAAAGATTATTATTTTTTTAGATTTTTTTTTTTTTTTTTGCAGGAATAAAACAAAACAAACAAGGTCACTTTCATACACGCGTTTAAGCGGCCTTGATATTTGTTCAGCTCGCATCAGGATAGGTGGGTCGCCCAGGTGAAGCAATAACACTGGAACATGACGTCATGTGATAAACTCCTAATAAAACAAACTGGGTTAAGTACGCGAGGGGCTTACGTGTGAAGCAGAAACGTAACAAAAACAATGCAATCGCCGGTCAAATCATCAGACTAGAGTAATTGTTGCAACTACATTGCAACTGATCGCTGCCATGCAGCAAAGCATGATGTTACACTTCCTACTAGCTCGCATCCTAGCTTGGAAGCTACATCCCGTTCATTGCCATTTAGCCAAGCTAGCTTAGTACAGTTGGCGCCACTTATTTATTTTTTGAATACCTGAACTGCGGCTCATCCTTTTCTCCCACCCAGATGGTAACTTCTCGTCGTCTGCCATTTTTTTTTTTAAATTTTCAGTACTAATCAGTTTTTAAAAAAACAAAGTAGTAGTGCAGTGTAGTGGATTGTGTGTAGCAGAAGAATTTCAGCCTGCACGTCAATTACAAACACTTTACGGTATAATTTGTTTTCAGATTCTGTACCGCCCATTCCTATACACGATAACCAATCACCGTTCGAGTCAGACACGCCAATCAAATATTTGCAGCCATCTCATTGGTCTAGCGTGCAACACACACACACACACACACGCGACCACCACCACACTAAAACGATTTACGGCAGCAACAGAGGCACTTCCAGAAATCACCACGCACGGAGAATATTTTAGTCGGTAAATCAATATACAGATAATTATACTTGTACAAACTGTGTATGCGGGTTTTAACGCCATTTGTCGTGTTTGGTTACATGTTGGGAGTGTTGTCTAATGTATCATGGGTCGTATAGAAAGTGACTAAGTGACTATTGTCGGCTAAAGCTAACCAACTACATAGTCCGTTAACTGTCAAAATTAGCATACACAACCAGTTGACCGTCTATCTGATAAATGGCCAAGTTGTTATTTTAGTTACCCACCTTTAGACACCGCCTTCCCCGGTAAGGAAGGTATAAACGGGATCATTAATTAAGTGTACATTGTTGCTGCACTTCTCCCCTCGTAGGTCGAAACGTTGCGGCGTCCATCAAGATGATCGAGGTGGTTTGCAACGATCGCCTTGGGAAGAAAGTCCGGGTGAAGTGCAAGTATCCTTTTAAAAGCTAAATGGCTGGGTGCTGAAACATCGTACCGTATTGTGTCATCATCATCATCATCATCATCATCATCATCATCAGTGTTTAGTCCATCGTTAGGAGGGTCGTTGTTGTGCCCCTAACCTCGGTACGCTCAGCTCCGAGGACACCATCGGAGACCTGAAGAAACTCATCGCCGCCCAGACGGGGACCAGGTGGGACAAGATCGTCCTGAAGAAATGGTGAGCTGGTTTATTATAAAGTCATATACAGACTTCATATTATTGGAGTAGTGGTCGTCCGTGGGATTGTACGTGACTCTTTGACTGCTTCACTCTCCACAGGTACACCATATTCAAGGACCATGTTTCGCTGGGAGATTGTATCCTTTCTGGCTCTTGTTTTAGGGATTTGGCACAACAGTCAATCTATTTTAAACCAGATGTTGTTGTTTTTTTATTTGTATTTATTTCCATACTTGTTGTGTTGCACTTAACGACAGTCTCTGCAGATGAAATCCACGATGGCATGAATTTGGAGTTGTACTACCAGTAGAGGACTGGAGGGCCACCGGTCGACGCCGCAACAATAACTGTAACTGTTGTTTACACGGCATGCGTGTGCACACACATGCATCACACGCACGCATGGATGCACACGGATCTGATTTGGCAAATACACATTTAGTATTGTAAAGTGGCGTGAGAAGAACAGCCATACTGACTAATTCAAACCACAGCAGTGTGGTCGACATTCACAGGCAACGGATCATGATGTTTTAGACGGCTATTCTTACCGTTTGACAAACGTTTTTGTTTTGGGACAGTGATATTCATATTGTTTGGAATAAATTGACTATTTTATATATCCTTGGGTCTGGCCTATATTTACTTTTCAAATGTTCAAACGTTTCTCGACTTAACTGTTAGCAATCACATATTGATCCCACGTTGCTAAAATGTAAGCAACGACGCTGGATAGTCTTACAAAGATGACAACTACATTAATGGAGTAAGTCATGTTGTCTTTATTCTGATGCACATCCAATGACAGTAGTTGTATTTATAGCTCCAGGAAGCAATGGCGTCTTTTACACGTACACAGAAAAAACAGCCTCCAGCCGTGGCTGGGCATCCCGGACGACATCAGCAGTATTCTGAGTGGTCTTCATCCACATAGTTGGCTGGGAAAAGCCCCACCTGGGAAAAGCAGAGCAGCGTGTGAATGACATTTAGAGATTCAACACCTTTGGTAATGGAGGGCAGGATAGTGTAGTGGCTGGGGTGTTTGACCCCTAGACGGAAAGTTATGGGTCTGTTCCCCAATGTCCATCCTTAAACAATAATAATATAATAATAAAAAACTTTATTTCGATGGCCTTTCAAAACAAGAGTTACAAGGTGCTTCACAAAATATCATTTTAGGTGCAAAGATAGCAAACAGAAATGTTAAACAAAATGTATAAGAACACACACAGAAAATGCAATAAAAACAGATTTCAAGAAGTGGTCAAAAACAGATAAAACAGAATGTAAAACAAAACATTTAAATACAGGCCGGTTTTTAAACTGAGGCGCTGACTCAGCTGCTCTGATGCGGAAGGGGAGTTTGTTCCACAGCGTTGGACTTAAAAGCATTTGATTCGCTGATCTAAGGGGTCTTGGAGCAGAATAAGGCGTTAAGAGTTCAGAAATGTAAAGTGGAGCCAGGCCATGAAGGAATTTAAGAGTAATCAATACAATCTTAAATTGAATCCTGTAACGGATGAGGAGCCAGTGTAATTTGGCCAGGACTGGAGTGATGTGTTCCCTATGTCGAGTGTCGAGAAGTCTTGCTGCTGCATTCTGCACCGTCTACAAGATACCTAACCCCAAAGATGCCTAACCCCCAACCTGCTCCTTAAGGACATGTTTCTTGAAAATTCAGTGTAAGTGGCTTTGGATGAAAGTGTCTGCTTCATAACTGAATAGTAAGTCGTGTAAGGTATATGGATGCAAAACGTATCTCACCCGTCCATACACCTCCCCTTTCCACCATCCGCTGGGGCCCTTCTTGGAGAGGATTTTGATGGTGTCTCCCTGACACAGCGACAGCTCTGTCCGGTCCCTGGCTGAGAAGTCATACCTGGCTCTGACCATACCAGCTGACTGATAGCTGACACCTGTCAAACGCAACACACATCACTGGCTGTCAGCTCCAGCGCAGTCTTGGGTAAGGAATGGATGTGTTTTCAGGGATCGAACACCGTTGTGTGTGTGTGTGATAATATAGCCTACCTGGAATAGGTGTGTTTTTCGGAGAGCTGGTTGGTTCAGCTTGTTTGTGAGGTGTTTCAAGTGTGATGTCCAAGTCTTTGAAGCATTCTTTTAAAGAGTTCTGCTCATAAAATTGAATCATTTCCTGACAACGAAAAATAAAGAAAAGGGTAAATTCATTAAAAATGTTATAGTGAGTTTTGAGTATGTATGAATATTAGTCCGTCACATATTGTTACTAGAGTGGAATGACTTACTATCAAACCCCTGAATGCTTTCTTGTCATTGATTCGGAACAGGCCTTCCATGGAAGTTATTTTAATATGCCTTATTTCCATATTGAACCTGTTATTGCAGAAAGACAAAGGGGACCATTCAAAGGGATTGTCATATTAAGGGCTATTGTGAATGCTGCTCATTGTGTGGATGCCACGGCTGGTGGCTCACTTGATGCTAATGGCGAACTCTCCGGCCTCCTTTTGACGCACGAGAAAGGTCCCGTCGGAACGAGAGATCAGCAGGTTTTTCGCATCAGTGCGATCCATGTTCCCTGCATACCTAGAAGTGGAATCACACATGAGGTTGATTATATTTAGCTACATTTCGTTTTCTTAAAATCATACCTTTGATGGAAAATAAAGATGCCTAGTGATTTAACAATGCTCATTTCCTGGCAGTGATAATTCATAGGAGTGGACTTTTAGCGTCAAATTATTAGATTGCATAGTCAGTGCATTCAAGTTTGTGTCCCTTGGTAAAAAAGTGGAACTAAAAGTATGCAACAGGAAATATATATATAAAACTATTCTTACATCATTACCTAAATATCCTAGATTCTCCTAAAATATATCCAAATTCAATGATAACATATATACTATATTATATAGGGTATATTATATATAAAGTATAGGCTATATCATAATATTTAAAGTGGGGTTATTATTATTATTATTATTATTATTATTATTATATACATAACTATACTCACCAGGGAAAGCCTGTCAGTTTAGGCATTGGCTTCTAGAAAGGCGACAGACAATTTACAGGATTTTAAGTAAACATACATTACATACATTACAATCAAAATGAAAACGTGTGATTAATACAGAGAGCAGCTGACGAATGCGTATGGCATTTCTAACAGATTACACTCAAATTATAGCTCTTAAATATTACCTACAGCACTTATAATGTAAAATACATTAATTGGACAAAGGTGTTTAACCATAGGCATTAAATTATGTTTCGTAAGCTGGTGAAGATACAATGGTTGTTGGAGTACTCACAGAGGAAAAAGGATGAACCTTCTTGCTTGGAAACCAGCCAATTTGACCAGTGGTCACGTTCCTTCCCTGAGTATAAATAATACATCTTATGTTGGTGGATCATACATATTCAATTAGAATGGGTAACTTATGCGACGTAAATCATATCAAACACAGAAACAGAGATAAGCATCTCATTTCTATAGAAAACAATGTGCTGGGATCATGTGCTAAAACACACGTTTTAAATGATTTGGCAGTATATGATATAAATACATTGTGCATAGGGCTGGGTGATATGGAAAAATGCATTATCACGATAATTATGGGGAATTTTGCACAATATCAATAAAGATTGTGATATGCTTTATGAATTTCAAACACCATTCTTGCCGTCTAGAATGTACCTGAGGGTCATTACATTCAAGTATATGTACATTTCAAATATGGTATCAGACTGAAACTACCTAAAATGTAATCATTGTAAGGGCATGTCTTCTTATAGTAATTCATTTACTGTAAAACTGGGTATCACGATGAGTTTTAACCCTTCTCATTTCATGACGAGACAATACCATTTAAAGACGATAAACACTAATATTGAATTATTGCCCAGCCCTATTTGTGCACACAGTAGTTTTTACCTCCCACCAAGGAACATCAACATCAGCCTGTTTCAGCTCAATCACATCCCCCCGAGAGAGAGACAGGGGTTGGCCAAAACCCCCAGGCACTGGTGGCAGACCAAAATAGTCCTGGAGCACCTCCACTTTAGGAAGTCCTGAAGAACATTCATGACATTTCAAGAGAAGAGAAATCAATGAATCAATGAACACCCTATGGATCATATGTTGGTCTGATAGTCTAGAAGTGGAATATTATGCACCAAAATCTCAATTTTCATCATAGTTATTAATTAAGGAATAAACCACGAGGATGTCCCACTATTTTCCAATGTTTTCCAATAACGGGAACCCCTGGAGTGTTATAATGTTATAATATAATATTTGTTACTTTCATCATTAACCTTATGGTTTTGTTTATCGATGAATCAGCCGAAATTAAAATATTCTTCTGCTGCGCTTTGAGCATATTGTTTTTGCGTTGTCAAGGAAACATCTGGTCGACAGTTGTATTTGACTGTTGTTGTTAATGTTGGATTTGTAGCACATTGATTCGCTGTTAAAAGGCAGAGGTGTCCTGTTATTCAAAAATAACGCACACCCTTGGAACGTTATTGACCAATCAGAATCAAGTATTCAGCAAGACTGCGGTGTAAGGATTGTTATGCAAGATAGCATTGGATTGTAAGCGGCTCACCTAAATTGGCGTGTGCATTAGGGGAGGACCTCTGCGTCTTCTAGGGGGGCACATAGACAATGTCAGTTTTCCATTCCAAGTATTCACAAACAGGCAAAAACCCCACAAATATCCAGTGCAGATGGCAAAGATCATTCCAGTGTTCTTGTAGCAATGTTCACACGCAGGCATGCACACACACACACACACACACACACACACACACACACACACACACACACACACACACACACACACACACACACACACACACACATACACACACACACAGATACTTTGAATACAAATTGTGTCATGGCTTGTGATGATGCAAAACGAGGCCAGTATTTGAATGTAATCTGTGGAAACCACTGCAGTGAAAAAACACAGACAGACAGACACACACACACACAGGAAATGAAAACCTTACCTTCCTTGTGGTAACTGAATTATCTGGTATAGAAAAGAGATACTGGGTGAGTTTGCAGTGTGCACACTGTAGCCATGTTGAACACCACATTCAGAACACATGCAAGCACGCAGGCATGCACACACACACACACACACACACACACACACACACACACACAATAGACCTTACCTGTTTTACGTCCACAGACCGCCACTCTGCCTAGGCATTCCTTGTGAGCGGCAATTTTGCATTGGCTGCAGCGATACCCCTGGAAGAATATCCCTCTAAGAGGGAGGGTTGAGAGTCACTTATAGTGTGTTTGGAGTATTATTGGACTGAGGCTACAACATTAAACAACACTTGAAACATTTAAACCGTATCCATATAGAGGGAGAGAGAGAGACAGAGAGAGAGAGAGAGAGAGAGAGAGAGAGAGAGAGAGTGGGGGAGGGGGTGGTGGTGGTACCTCAGCAGCATAAAGCAGGCATTGCAAGAGGCTGTCCCTTCAAAGCAGTGCATCTGGAAGCTATGGTTGTTTGCTGTGCAGTTCTCTGGACACAGGTTGGACCTACGTCAAGTACATCAGGTCCTATTAAAGTCTGCTGTATGCTGTGTCATGTGCAAATGTGTCACTACATATAGTGTACAAATGTGCATCACGTGTGTATGTGTGTGTATGTGCTTGCCTGCACTGGCGTAACAACGTGATGATGGGCCCCGGTGCAAATAATATTTTAGGGCCCTCGCAGTTGGGGGGGGGGGGGGCTGCGTGATTGTCGACGGGGGGGGGGGGGGGGGGGGGGTGGGGGGGGGGGGGGGGGGGGGGGGGGGGGGGGGTGCTGCGTGATTGTCGACGGGGGGGGGGGGGGTGCTGCACGATTGTTGACGGGGGGGGGGGGGGGGGGGGAGTGCTGCGCGATTGTTGACAGGGGAGGCCCCCCCGGCGTCTTCATGGGCCCCCCCCGACGTCTGGGCCCCGGTGCAATGCACTGGTTGCACCGTCGATAGTTACGCCAGTGCTTGCCTGTGTCTGTGATGTGCGTGTCTGTATGTGTGCATGTGTGCGAGTGTGATGTGGATGCTGTCGCTCACAGAGCCATCTCAAACTGCTCCATCCACTTCTTCTTCTGCTCTTTGGTTTTGAAGAACAGATCGTAGCCACATTTCCCATATATGTCCAGCAGGAGAAGCATGTGGGACCACTGTGAATGCACAGACACACATGAGGAGACAATAACACACATGCAAATGTATGCACACACACACACACACACACACATCAACACATGCGCACACAGTACTGGAGACAGCAGAACAGAAGGAAATGATAGATGAAATGAGTGGAGGGTGGAGGACCTTCTTGTTCTCCTTCTCCCCAGTGACCTCATCTCGTAACTGGTAGCACTGTAGCTCAATGATTTCCTTCAGCTCAAACATCTCGCCGCTCTTCTTCTTGCACACAAACATGGCCTTGTCGAAGAGGAACGCATACCTGGCAGACACGGGGTCAAAGTGCAAGTAAGTGTTAAGAGCTACGACTCGGTTGCTGTCGAGTGTAGAATAACACAGTGATAGCCTTTCATCACCAATCACACACACACCTGTCCTGTTTAGACTTTTTTTCTGTGCTGCAGATCTTCAGCTCCCCGTCAATCTTGGGCCGACCGTACAGCGCCAGAGACTGAGTCTGAGGAAGAGGGAGTTATATCGGTGACGGGAGAATGATGAATAGGTTTTTTTTATTCATGTGTGATCTTATCATTATTTGGCTGTGGACTCACCATGTTATCTATAGACAACTGGAAGGTTGTGATCTGTCTAATGATGTCATTGTCTCGCTTCACCTCGTTCACACTTTGAGCCAGGTCCTTGGACACACACACACACACACACATTTGGTGGATGACAAAATTCCCACACACACCTATATTCACACAGGTAAACCAACGACATGTTGTCTGTTTAATGTTGAATGCGTCCCCATCCCATGGTGGCCCTCACTCTCATGGCGTCCAGGGCCGTGCGCAAGTTGTCCTTCTCCGTGGGGTTGGTGGTGTGCTTCACCAGCTCCTGTGGGCCCAAACAACAGGGACCCATCAATCAGAGTAAGGGATAATATACGGCGGGCATTATTCATTATTGCGCATACACCCTGACAGGGTGATGCAGGATACCGACGCACTCGCTGTACCATTATTCCGTTTATTCAAATGTATTGATTTAAATATGATTTTATTGCTTCCACTAACAAATATAGTATGTTAGCAGAGGTCTGTTATTCATAGCAGCAGTCTGCAGAAATAACAGACCGTAGAACGCCGTAATTGACCAATCAGAATCGAGTTTTCAACAAATCGAGTTTCCGCTCACACACGGACACACGGACACACGGACACACACACCTGTAGCAGTAGATGATACTTGAGAACCCTCTGTATGGGAACCATGAGTAGATCTCTCAGAGCAAAACGCCCATTGTTTGCTCTTTTTGAACACTCCTGAGAATGAGAGAGAGAGAGAGAGAGACAGAGAGAGAGATTATTTTTATAGCGTTATTTCCCTTTGCTTCATTTTTACTGCTTTGGCAATGTAAATGTTTATCTTCCATGCCAATAAAGCTCTTTGGAATTGAATTGAGAAACAGAGAGATCAAGAGAGCGAGAGATAGACAAATAAAGTACATTTAGCATTATAAATAATAACAATAATCAACATGATTAATAGTGCAAAGCATATTGAACACATGACGTGTGTACTATAGGATTCGTCTGTGTTCATCCCACCTCTAGTTTCATCCTGACGTCTTCCCTGGTGGAAGAGATCTTCTCCAGGTGCTTTGCTGCAGACTCCACCAGACTGCAGTACCGGCCATACAGTAACAGCCTGGAGACACACGATAACACACCGCAGAAGGAGAGGAAGAAGCAAAACAGTTAGACTTAACCTGGAGGATAAACCACAAGCAAGAGATTGATAACTATAGATGACGTTTCATAAACAATGGAAAGCTTCTACAACTTCTACAACTGTATTGCCAGTGTGTGTGTGTGTGTATACACATACCTCTCTTTATAGTTGATGAAGATCTGATAGAGATTTTCAGCTCCATTAAGCTGAATAGAGATTTGGATTTCCTGCAATAAGCTGGAATGGGTCTGAGCCAGATCCTACCCAGACACACGTGCACATGCACATGCACACACACACACACACACACACACACACACACACACACACACACACACACACACACACACGCACACATACAATGTTATTTTTTTGTGAGCGCACCCTCAAATCAACCACCCCTGTCTGTTTTTTTCTCTCTAAATCAATTTGTTTGGAGAAAAATGCCTTTTGTTTGTATCAATAGAATGGCTGCAGTAAAAAAGTTACATAGTGCAGGTTTAAATTGCCCATATCTCGGCAATTTGTAAAAAGTGCTTTCTTGGTGCGCTCACCGGCATATTAATGAAGATACTCTCTATGTCTTGAGGCTGGAGAAACCTCTGAAGGGGCTTGACGAAGTGCTGCACATTAAAGAAAGTACAGTTGTTAATCTGGCACATTTTAATTTCTAATATAGTCATTTTAAATAACTCACGAGCGAGCATTGCATCTAAATTCAAATCATTCACATTTAAATTCATGGGAATACAGTGGTGTGTCAACAAGAGTGTTCGTACTTGTAATATCGACTGCAGCGTCTCTGAGTACTTCTCCTCCGTCTGTCTGATTTCCTGTAGACAGCAATCTCTCTTGTCTACTTTCTTCTGCAAATGGATACACAGACCACAAAACCACAGTCAACTATCAAAATAAGATCAGTTCCGTATGATTTAGTCAATGGTCGTGACCAGGGGCGGACTGGGAACCAAAATCGGCCTGGGCAATTTTGTCCTGGACTGGCCTTGGGGTTGCGCGATTGTTGACCCGGGGGGGGGTGGCGCAATTGTTGACGGCGGGGGGGGGGGGGATGCTGCGCGATTGTTGACGGGGGGGGTGTTGCGCAAATTGTGACGGGGGGGGGGGGGGGGGGTGCTGCGCGATCGCTGACGGGGGGGGGGGGGGGGGTGCTGCGGCGATCGTTGATGGGGGGGGGTGCTGCGCGATTGTTGACGGGGGGGGGGGGGGGAATCCTTGATATTAAATGAAAAAACAATCTGTAAAATAGCACCAACTTGGATGCAAAGGATGCAGCAATTATTAGCATAAATAATATCCAAATGGCTGACACAGTCCAGCTCTTGTGTGTTTCCATGGTGTTCCGAAAAATAAACCTTGAGTCCAATCATGTAAAGATAAGAGTGTGTTGACCACTCACCGTTTCAGGGCACGATTCTGTCCTCATGAGGTCCTCATAGACCTCACCCCCCTCGTTCTCCTCATCCTCCACCAATTCATAGAGGTCGTCATCCTGGTCCACTGTGTCACTGATGCATGCACACAAGTGGTAAGATTTTCATGTGCAAAGGCACGCAAACACATACACACACACAGGCACACACGCACACACACACACTTGATTAACGTGAGCATTTATTCCAATTATTTAAAAATTATCTAAGAAGATTTAGAGGGTTATTCTTTTTATATTTAGCAGGAATTCACTGTTTTTAAAAACTGTTAATAAACTAGAGGAATAGCCACAGTCATTTACCCCAACAATGTACACTAATAATCCCCCCCCCCCCCCCCCCCCCATTGCTGTCACAAATTAACAAGTTCATATTCAAATTAATCTGTGGCTGTCATATAAAACAATCCTGTAATTTGTATTATTATTATTATTATTATAATAATAATAATAATAATTATTATTATTATTATTATTATTATTATTATTATTATTATGTCAGAGGAAACACTTACTCTATCTGGTCAGACAAGCTGCTGTATGTGTCATCATCAGCGGTACAGCCATCGCAAGGAAATGGCCTGGAGTTTAGTGTGTGTGTGTGTGTGTGTGTGTGTGTGTGTGTGTGTGTGTGTGCGTGCGGGGAAGGGGTTTGCACAGAAGAAAAAGTGACAACAACATTAATTTCGAGTGACAAATTAATAATATATTCATGATAAGGAGCGAGCGATGTTTTCTTTTAACAAAATCAGATTGGAGATACAATAATGAGTTATCTTTGAGTAAATTGTAAGTATAGTCATGACGTTCATTTGAAGGCTTCGGTTCCCAGCTGCACCCACAGAGTACAAGGTATCAGTATACTATAAATCAAATGAACACAACCATGCAGTCTGAAATCATGCATTCTGAATGCATGCTTGTATACCATCGGATGCTTAATATGGAAATGAAAAACCACACACACAAACCGGTGCTTCCATGCACACACACACACACACACACACACACACACACACGCACACACACACACATACACATACACACATACACACACACACTGCCATACAGCAGGGAACACTACTCACTGGTATCCTTTCTGTATTGCAATGTAGGTATGTGAAAGGAGGGACAAAGTATCCAGCACCTGTAAGAGTATACGCACACACACACATTATATCAGAGCAGTCTAATATTGATTCACCCTTCACTTGTTCCCCAATAAAGGGAAGGATATTCACAAGAAGTGAAGTTTAAAAGGCGGGTAGAGGAGTGTGTGCACATAATGTTGGATTATGGATTATTTTTTAATATAAAACCTTGTTTTAGGAACAGATAGACAGGCAGACATAGACAATCATATAGATAGACAGATAGATAGACAAACATGCAAAGACAGGCAGACGGAAAGACAAACATACAGACAGACAGACTGACAGATAGACAGATAGACAGATAGACAGATAGACAGATAGATACCTTGGCAAAGTTGCGGACATCAAACAGGTCGAAGGCCTCAAAAAGCTCACTCTTCTTGAGATTGAATTTTTCTTGACAAGCCCCGAGAAATGTACGAATATTCTTCAGGCACAGGAACTTAACAAATCACAGTTGATGTGAATGAAAAAAAGAGATTTGGAAGTTTAAGATTAGGTCAACCCTAAATGATTCACTCAGCAAAAGAGAGGGTTAGTGCATGTTGAGTTAACACAGGTTGCTTTGTGGTCAGCATTTGCACTGTTACTGTGCATAACTTCCTGCACCATACTCACTTGCACAATCTCTCTCTCTCTTTCTCTTTCTATTTTCTGAACAGATGGAAATGCAGAACTGATGATTTCTAATTTGAGAAAAGCAGAATCACTCTGTTCTAGCTTATTTGTGCTGTACTCAAAAGTGAGGGCTTTTTATGTTTCATGTTGAAACACATAGCATTCATTCATTCATTCACAAATGATGCCACTCAGTGTCTCTGCTTCACACTTTTTGAAGCTTTATCATGTGTGTTTGTGTTGGTGTGTCTTTTTCTGTGCGTCTGTTTCACATGCATGTGTGTTTTTGTGAAACATTTGGTAATCGAGTGTCATCCGGATGTTTCTCAACTTCCCTTTACCTCATAAGAGGATTTCCACAGCCTTACTTCCACAGCCTACATCACGTGTACCTCTACTTACTATTACTCATATTTACATGAACAAGCTAGTTCTCATTATCAACTGCTATACAATGCCCTCCATTAACCCTCTGTCATCTCACTCTCTGGCCCTGTTTACACCAGACAAATTAGAGTCCAGATTCTACAACCGTTTTTGAATATCGAGGTCGCCGCTTGATATGCGAACGCACATACGCAGGTTTCAGATTCGTACCACATCGACGGTTTTCACGATGTCGAGAATTGGCA
>JAOPHQ010003797.1:0-70616 GCA_030340625.1 Merluccius polli
CCAACAAGGCCGGCTCCTCGCTGAGGAGGGGCCCCACAAGGTCCGAGAGGGAGGACTCCTCAGGAGTCGCCGGACAGGAGGCCTCCACCACCACCTCCTCTACAGCCTCCTCCTCCACCACCACCTCCTCCACAGCCTCCTCCTCCACCACCACCACCTCACCCTCCCCCAGAAAGCCGTTGTCCATGGGAGAAGAGCTGGCCTTGGGGGAGGAAGCCCTGCAGGCGGGGGCCGCCCTCCGGGGGGAAGTCCGCAGGGTGTATCTGTGTTCGTGGGGCTCTGTGAAAGAAGGGGGTGTGCCGGATGCCGAGGGGTTGCAGCCAGGGTCTGTGGGGGAGCAGGCGGGGTATGTGGGGGAGGAGGCAGGTTCTGTGGGGGAGGGCGTGGGTGCTAGTGGGGGTGAGGTTTCTCCTGAGTTGCTGTTGTTGTTCATCGGGCTATTTATTTCATTGGCAGTGGAGCAGGAAGAGGAGGAAGCAACAGCAGCAACCTCCAGCGCCGGCAACGGGGGGCAACCGTTGGTGCCACCCTCACCCTCTGTAACAAGCACCTCTTCCTGGGCGGGGCACATGGCCTCACCCACTATGTCCACCTCCACCTCTTCCACCTCCTGCTCCTCGGCCACAACCAATTCAGGGACAGGATCATCTGCTAGAGACTCTGGCGTGGGGGCAGACGAGGCCAACGGGCCAGGGGCCTCCAACAGCATGGGGACAAAGTTTCTACAAGGCACAATGAGTTCAGGGGACAAGGGAGCCCCTGTCTGACTGCCGTTAAGCAGTGCAGGGCTGTTGGTGGGCTTTGCACCGATGACTGGTGCGCTAGGTCCGTCGTGCTCGGCCTTAGCCTGTCCCAGGCCGTTGGAGGCTTTGTGAGTGTTGGGGGACGCGGCTATCCCATCGCATACCATCTCCTCGCCGTGCGCGTCCCCCAAGGTGCCCTCTTCCTCATTCACCTCGCATTTAATTTCTTCGACGAGGACAGGCGAGACATGGCACGCTTTATCAGAATGCAGCCCATGTAGATCCTCGCTGCCATTGTCCTTGGCGTCCTCAAAGACAGACCCAGGGCTCTCTGCTTTGACGGTCTGTTGCATGTCATCATCATCGTCGTTGTCGTTGTCATCGTCGTCGTCGTCCTCCTCCTCCTCCTCTTCCTCCTCCTCCTCCTCCTCCTCCTCCTCAGCACGAGGGCTCCGCTTTGCCTTCTTGAGCTGAGGGGAGGCCTCCAACCCCGCCTTCCCTCTCCCACAGGTCTCAGACCTCTCTGGACAGCCCTCCTTTTCCGGACAGGGGACGCTGCGCTTCCTGGAGCCGGTCCATTGCTCGCCCTCCGCCGGCGGAGACGCCTTAGAGTCGGCTAGCTTCCCCTGCGACGGGGACTGCTGCTGGCCGTCCTGCCTCGTCTCCTGCTTCTTCTTGGGAGAGCGGGCCCTGGGCACGGGCGACGCCGCCGTCTCCTCCGGCTGGGCGATGCTACGGTTCCTGAGGGTTCGGCCACAAAAGTTCTCGTCCAGTCCATTGTGCCCCACTGATGACCGTGTGACGCGCGAGGAACGGGACGCGGCCATAATACGGCGGGGGCCTACAGTGTCCTCATCCTGGTGCTCTCTCCTCGGCAGCAGAACATGGGCACCTGCATGACAACACACAGACACTGCATGAAGACACCGTCTTAGGCTTCGCTAGGAGTCCGACACACAAAACCCCACAGGTGTTCCACCATTGAGACTGTTTCGATGCAAGCGCTATATACGTGTAATGGGGTTTTAACATTGAAGGTGCTCTGAATGCAAGTGTTGCAGCTGCGCAACACCCTTCTGTTAAGGGTTTAGGCCATTGAGACCTACACACACACGGGGAATGTATTTAAAGCTGTGAGATACAGAAGACATCTACCCAACATGCTCCAAAATATTACTGCATTTCAAATCTCTGTAATACTCAAGGCTTACATATGTTTGTTTTTGGCGAGGACGAGCTTAGCTTTGCATTCAAGCTTTTTAGAGTAAATACAACCCAAGTACCAATCTGTGTGAGAAAATAATTGTCTGAATGTATCAAGAGTCTTATGGTGGAGCACTTGTGGGGTTTTGCTGTTTGAATATGTTCATATAAAAACAAATGGCCAGTTTACAATGTGGTTCAGCGTCATTCACTCCCAAACTCCACTGATGAGAGAGATACTATGAGTGCAGAGGAAAGAGATAACATCAAAACCTTGGGATTGTCATCCTGCACACACTAGGCTACATATCTGGGCAGAACAGTTGCCCTGATGTACAAACATTTTCACCCGTCCACAATGTTTGTATTACTATTGAGCCACCATGGTGGCTCAAATACATGTTACTTTACTTCCTGACACACTTCTAAACAAGAGAGACTGAGTATAGGAGTGTTTTTAGGTGGACCATGAACTATTTGTTCATTTTAAAATAATATGAATTACTCATTATGCACATGTTGGTTTGTTGTTTTTTTTGCTCAAGGACCACACAGTGTATATAGTTATATATGCCTAGGCATGGAAAGGAAACAGCTGAGACAGGCTTTGGGGCGTGATGTCATATCCCAGGGACAATAATGGGTCATGGCTTCACCTAATACACCTGAAGACAGCGGACCATAAAAATCAAGTAAAACTCAGTGACATTCAAGACTAAGAGATCGTACTGCTGGCCCTTGTGCCGAATATAAGATCCCGTCTGAGGCAAACACATCAATGAGCTCATAGTGCTTTTACATTAATTTCCCTTTGTCGGGCTTGAAGGACCTACATGTGTCACAACCCATTTAAAAAGCTTTCCAGTCACGTTGCCTGAAGCTAACCCCCCTGATAGCAACGTTGTGGCACCCCAGCCACATGAAGACCAGGGGCTACTGCAGCTAGGAGGAGGAGGGCTACCTTGAAGGAGGCCATACACATACTAGATACATGTAAATACTCCAGGTGAGAGCCAATACGACTTGACGACGGGTGGAAAAGACATTTGGGCGTCAACGTAACCAATCGCAGCATAACCAATCGAATTAGACCAAACGAAGTCTAGAAAACCAATGACTTGGGGTTTCCCCAAAAAATACAAGGCAAACCGAAACCACTGCAGGAGTGATCTTAACTCGTCCACGGCCAGTCTAAACGATATGGTACCCTGCCCATAGTGAGCGTACGGGATGCGTGGTATTCACATGTCCAAATATGCGCATATCAATGGCAGCGATACGTGTTATTTTTCCGTAGCGTATCGCATAGTCCGTTTCGATGTGTTGACGTATGCCTTAGCTAGTGCTGGTCTATTCGATGTGTACATCAAAGCACACAAAAGTCAACCTCAAAACACAGCATGTGGTTGTTGCTTAGGGGCGAGTGTGCGCGGCCGGTTCGGTTGAAGCGACGATAGCGATGCTCAATCAAGCGACTTCCTGTTTGCAAACGCGCGTATAGTTGTGGACACAAGTTGACACGTGCAACGTGGTAATAATAACCACAGCATAACGAGGATTTTCAGTCACCTACACCGAATGTGCCAAAAATTAAATTAAATTGCCCCCCCCCCTCCAAAAAAAGTAGCACCCTTTCTAATCAAATGAATATCCACATGTTGCAAGTATCCGCACCATTGTTGAGGACTGCTAAAGCATGGGCTAACGATGCACACTATCCGGCGTATAGACACAGCCCCCCCCCCCCCCCCCCCATGTCGTCCACTAACTTCAGGTTTTTACAATAAAAGCACTTGACCATTGAGTTTTGACTTGTTGTACAGCTGTGCAAGGGCCTATGGCCACGAAATGATCCACGAAGTGGCGTTTGCACACATACCCACGAGCCAAAAACGTTCATATCCTTTCCTCGCCAGCCCCCCACACACACACACACACACACACACACAGGTATGAAGCACACAAGTGTAACCACACTAACCCGTCCCACGGACAGCCCGCTGGGTCGGGTCCTACTTTAACACACACATCCTAGTTTAACACACACATCCTAGCTGGAGCACACAGCTCTACACTAGAAGCGAAACACGCCTTTGCGCACACAGGCTAACGGTTAGCAGCGCCAATCACCACCAACTTCAGTGCAAAACATGACTGGATCTAGCATGCTAGTTAGCAGGCTAACTAGCCCACTGAAAACCGATGAGCTAAATATATACGCCTGCAATTGAGAATCACACTGCATAGCAATTGAATTACAGTGCGGGTTTTCGTGTGTACAACGGCCAGTTTATTTAATGAGTTACTTAAGGTAATTGAGCCCTCCCGTTCAACAGTGGTTGAACAGCCGGCTATGTTAAGTTTGCTCGCTTAGCTAGTTTGCATGTTCGCTGCATCGCGTGAAAAACCACAACACTGCGATGAATGTAGACACTAGAAACTCTGCGATTTAAAATGTAAAACATCACAACCCTTAATCTAATATTCGCTTATGACTCAAATGTGAGCTGCAGCCCGTATAGCTTCACCGTCGAATACATTTGCAGTGTGCGTGCAGCAACCATTAGCATAGACAGCAGCTCGGCAGTACAGGGATACTACAACTAGCCGCGGATGGCTAATATTGGCTAGCTAGCTCGCTAGCTGATTGTTTCGCGTACAACTTTTGCGATCCATTTGTCCAATACTATGATGCCGGATAGTCCAGTTGTGCAGCTCAATATACTCATGTTTTGATGATAAGAGTAATGGATAGAGCGCACTAGAGGTTCACCCTTAAAATTACTTTATAACCTCAAGAAACAGACGTACCTCACTTCCGTAAATCTGCTACACGTTCGGTAGCAGCCATGTTTTCAATCCAGTCAACTAGTCGGGGTGTGAGCAGATTGAGTCGGGCTCATCAAACTGCAATACAGTACATTTTTGCCCCTGACAGGAGTACAATGTTGCAGACTGATTTGCATTATGTAGTTTACAAGGTAACTCAAAGACAGTAAAATGTTCTTTGCAGTCCTTGGTTATTATTTGCACCCATTATTGTCATTCCATGTTAAAAGAAATGGCTAACACAATTAACATATGAACACAAACTTGAACATTTTAATAGTGTCAGCGAGCAAAATGAGGACATACTTCTTGTCAAATATACTTAAATGCAATATGGAATAGTACAACATTCTTTGTTTATCCCTCATCAGTCAAAATTAAGCAACACCATGCTCATAGACAATGCCTTCAGATTTGTCATGGAAACATACATGTAATTATGTATTTTGTGCATGTACAATTGAGTGAAAATGTGATAACGTACACATTTAATGGAAAGCTTGCATTTCATTGTAGCTAGCTAATGGGTAGTTCAGCTGGGTGTTTTGCTTGTGAATAAGTGAATACAACATGCATTCAGAACCGACCGTCACATTTTCTACAAAAGTTAATTTCACATAGTAAATTATACCCTTCTGGGATAAATAAGTAAGTGCTGGGACACATTACCCATGTACTATAAGTACTGGTACATTCAAATACAACCAAACATTTGTGTTAGCATGCCACCTAGCCCATCTATATAACATCGCAAAACACAACATTTCCCAAGACGACTTAGTATTTAGTCCCTTAATAATCTCCTGATTATTGTCAAGTGTCAGTGCTAGTCTTTGTCATTGATCATTTGGACAGTATTCTTACACAACAGGAACGTTCGGTTCAATCTACAGCAAGATGCATTGTGAATAATCACTATAAACAATACACAAGACACATATGCTCATTTGGTCAAGAAAGAAAGTGTGGCATTCAAAGGAATCATTAGCTGTACATTTACCTATTCTGAAGTTAAATGTTGAAACATTGTAACACGTGGACACTACAGTTCTAATAGAAATGTAAGAGCACTATTAACACATATGTACAGTGTGACAGGAAGCCATTTGACAGGCTCAGCTGCTCTGTCGGGAGTTCAAAGTCTGCTTTAAAGTGGTGAAGATGAGGTCCTTCGCTCCAATGTTTTTTAAATTAAAGTCAAGTGCAAAAAAAGGTGGTTTAATTGTTAATTCGTAAGTGTTTGTTTTGCTTGAGTTGTGAATGTTTTCTCTGGGCGTTTTTTGTTAAACAGAACGGGTCTCCCACTCTATCTTCTCCTCTGACTGGGACGATTCTACTTCCTGGTGAATGATGCTCGGCCGAACGGTCACCACTGGACCTCCACCGTGGATGGAGTGGAGGAAGTTCCACGTCTCCTCCGAGATCTGCCCCGAGTCCGCTCCTGAAAGGGTTGGTAGGTTTAACAGACATGTTTATATAACCCCCAAACACCAGCCAAGCTTTGATTATCCCATAACAAAAGGTACAGACCAAAGACAAGTTAATACAACCGATACAGTAGAATCTTGTTTAAGATCAACAAAAAACTATTTCAATTCAATCAAAGACAATCAAGCAATAACATGATTTGTAGAACATCATGTAGTATGAGGATTGAGAGTCCACACAATGAGCTAAGGAAACCATAATAACCAAATGGTACAGTACCTTGTTTAAGCGTCAGATGGCCATTCTTGTTTATTGCAATCTTGGAGTTGTCAATTGGCCCTGGTGGATCTTCAAAAGAATAAATTGTAAATCATTTATTTTGATAATACAATTCCCTATCCAATTAATTTTAGACAAAAAAGACAAAAAAGTTTTCAGGACCAAAAGTGAAATACTCAATCTAAGCTCTCACAGATAAATATTTATGGCAAGAGATGAAAAAAAGGGCATAGGAGAGCATTTTTACACTATATTTTGCAGTAGCAGCAAGCAAACCTGACACAGGAGACTTAAGCCTGCTCTTTGAAGAGAAATCTATTTTCGATTTTGTTTTCGTCCCTATGGGACTGCGTAGTATTTGATAGCTAATTAGTTTTGGAAATAACATGAAAAAGTCACAAATTGTATCCTCGTGGATGGAATATATATACACAGTATATGGTTGTTAAGATTTCAAACTGAAATAATCAATATCCAAGGGAGGCCTGTCTGTCAAGGGGGTAATACGTTGCCGTTTTGGACAACCAATCAGGGTAAAGGATGTGACCCCTGTCCACTTACCATTGTCCTTCCCTTTGACAAAGCCCTCCCACTCCCGAAACCACTGCATGCTGATGCAGTATATGACCACCGGAGACTCCTCCTCTTGGAACGCCTTGTTTAGCTGTGGGGACAGACAGCAGGAGGGTAGGGAGGAGAAAGGGGTGGGGGAGGAGTGTGTGGAGCAGAAACAAGGGGGGAGGAGAGAATTAGAAAAAAGGCAGGACATGAAGTGTAAGGGTAAAAAGGATTGAGAGGAGGGAATCCTATTGATTATCTGCGCTATGAGTTACAATTCAAGGCCCTCCTATTCAAACAGTCACACGTTACCCACGCTACGCACGCACACACACACACACACACACACACACACACACACACACACACACACACACACACACACACACACACACACACACACACACACACACACACACACACACACACACACACACACACACACACACACACACAGTGTTCGGAGAGCATCAGGCTGACTGCATCTGTACCCATGCATTAATGATGAACCTTTCATCAGACTCACACCTCCCATCTCTCTTCTCCTACTGGGGCGAGGAGCGCCAACAACTGGTTAAATAGACTGGAGTAAGAGTGTAACACGTACACCCATGCACAACGTAAAAAAAATAATACACAGTCCACCTTTGTTCACACACACATCGACTTTTTAAAGCGAGAAGTGGAACCCTGGACGTACCCGGACGAACATGTCCAGCTCCGTCTTTCGCCGCTTCTCCAGCCTCTCTATCTCCATCTGGCATGTGTGGCAGACGTAGAGGTGGTTGACGGCAGGCCCTCCTCCATACCTAGGGAGAGCAGCAGTTGCGTTACAAGCTCACGCCTGACTGCTCTACGCAACTGTACATGTACTAGAAATGTTCACATGACTCTTGCAGAGTTGGCTTGGCTAGCTACCTGCTGTAGAGATGATCCCACACGTTTTGCGGCAGCATCACCACCAGGTCGTCGATACACGTGGCCTTGTTGGGGGGCACCCCTGGTAAAGAAAATTAAAAATTAAATTAAAAAATGTATTCATTCCTCAAGCCAGGACTACACATGCAAACACATGAAATGTGAACAGATGGGATTGTGATCTGAATGCCATTATGAGATCATGCCATGTCCATTTGCATCAGCCTCGATTGAGTGCGTTAAAAGCCAAGCTAAGACCCCACTTTGGAGCCAGTAATGAAAACCTAGACATTTAGTAGTCGCCGAGACCGTGTAAAAACCTGCCAAATGCTGTTGGAGGAGCCAAAGAGATGGATACCATTCTAATTAGCGTTGACATGCCAAGTTCATTCTTTTTTTCCTTTTTTTTAATAATGAAATAATGCGTGATTGGCTCCAATGCTTGTACATCTCTTCCCTCCATCTCACTATTAAGTCATTCAGTAGAAAGGGAAGTCAAAAAAGCCTTTGAAGCCTGCCAAGTTCTACTGGGAATAGCGCACAGCCTTCCTCAAACTTTCAAATCCTTTGCAAAGATCAAAGGCAAAGGGGGGGGGGGGGGGCTTGGGGAGCACAGGGTTGGTGGTTGTCTGGTAGCTCTGGCATTTTGGGGGGAAAATGATTGTTGGCCAAGAGATAGAGATAGTGGAGGGTTACCAAATCTCTTCTTAGGGTAGGGCATCTTGATGTGACCGGGAGCTGTTTTTTTTTGACATACCGTAAAACTTCCAATAAAAGCAGGTCCCCATTAAAAGCCTGGTCTGGGGGGGGGGGGGGGGTGCGCGCGATCGTAACACACCCCGGACCTACAACCGGCGGGGGGGGGGGGGGGGGGGGTCTCTGGCGGCAGTTGACGTTGACTGGTCTAGAACTCCGCTCTTCAAGCCTAGTGTCTCAAAAAGGAGGACAAATATGCGTCCGGCTTGATGCTGTGCCGGACGCCATACAGGGCATTGAAAAACCGGACAGTCCGGCCTAAAGCCGGACGAATGGCCACCCTATATGGATGAGACCGCGGTCTGGTTTGATATGGTCTGGTTTGAATTTTGATATGGTCTGGTTTGAATTTTGTGCTAAATTAATTAAACGCCTGTCCCTAATAGACACAGGTCCCCAATAAAGGCAGGGTGCTTTCAGTGATTTAAGCAAATAAACGGGGCTATTATTAGAAGTTTTACGGTAATCACCCCCGTGTGAGCACAGGAAGTCCGTGTTGGAGATGGGTCCCGGCTCGGCAAAAGTCTTGAACTTGTTGAGCCACTGGCGCGACACGTAGAACTGCAGCAGGCTAGGCTCCATCATGTTCAGCAGCCCAGTCACCCGGCGCCGCTCCTTCAGTGCCTCCTCGCTGCTCTTCCTGCGACGGGAACACGTACGCACGCACACACGCACACACACACACACACGTCAGCGACACTTAATTTCTGAGGTACGATGCACATCACACTGTTGAGAGTAGCAGTATGAAATTGGTTCCAAATTCACTCCAATTCTGAGGTTGGTTGTGAACAGTGGTGCCGCTAACGCCCGATAACTCATTGTTGTCTATTGAAGTGAAGCTCACTTGTAGAAGAGCACGTAGGCCTCGGCGTTCTGGACACAGGACTCGGAGACCTCGGTCACGCTCTGGTCGTCAAACTCGTACCACAGGTTGTTGAGGTCATTCCGGCAGTACGCGATGTAGTGGCCGCCTGGGATATTGGGACAATTGAAAGAGTTCAATAATAACCCTGCACTCATTTCTTATGAAACCTGCCTGTCAACCAATAAACGCTCTCAATATGAGAGACGAGATGGGTCCCATCCGACACCATCATAGTGTGCGAGTTGCCATGCCAACTCACTGCTGGCGGTGCCGTGGTGACAGATGACGGACAGCAGGTCATACGTGGTGGTCTGCACGGCGCTGTCCTTGGCCAGGAAGGGCTGCAGGTCCAGGCCATCCAGGGGGAAGGACACGTGGGTGCCGATTTTGGTGGAGAACATCAGTTCGTGTCGGAAGCGCTTCAGGTGGATACACAAGATCTGCGGCAGGGGGTGCAAATGTTTGTTTTTTTGCCAACTAAAAGGTGAAACGATCAAGTGTGGGTTTTTTGTTGCAGAATACAGAAATACATGACTCAAGGGTTGTTGTTTTTTGATACCTCTGGCAAACTCTGTACTTTGCAGAATTTGACTCCGTTTCGTAACCTAAACAAGGACAAAAAAAAAAAACGGAACGGAAATGTTATAGTGGGGGTTGACGGTTCAGTTTCATTGTTTCAACATGATCATTTAATTTTTGCAGGAAAAAGCACTCACTTCTTGCATTTTTCACAGCTGTACATGTTGTCTCCTAAAATACACAAAAACAATCAGTCAAGTGTTTAATATAAGATGACACTTTATTAATCTCCAGAGGAAAATAAGGGAGTAAAAAAGCTGCTTCAACAGTCAGCCGCCACCGAAGGCAGCGCCAGGCATATAGTTTCCACAATATTAAAACCGATAACATCTACAATGGTATTAATAAAAACAACCTCCATTTTCTTACCTTTTAGTTCATCCCTGGCAAAGAAGGCTGCTAGACAATCCTGCAACGTGACTACTGGACCCCAGAACCAGCTAGAATAGAATTAAAAGACACTAAGTACTAACACTTGAACTCTCAAGAACTGAATAATTGGTAATTAGTTGCAATAAAAAAAGTGGACGTTTCCTGGTCAAGACACAGTGGAATTGTAAGTGCTCTTTCTTTCTGAGGGAAAATTCAGGAAAACAAATGGCAGGTAATGGACTCTTGTCACAGTGGTGTTGAAGCAGGGTAAGTAGGTTACTCAAGGATGTAAGTACGCATTATGTCATTATGACTGACATTTACTTAAAGACAACGTGGAATTAGAATGGACTTTTTACCTTGTAAGCTTACTTCCATACTATTCACCCATTCAATAAAATGTACATACAGTTTTTTTGTCACATTGTTCCCATGCTATGCCCCATGTTTTACTTGGACATTTGTTTAGATTACAAAAGTAACATAAGAATCTGAAAGCCATTTTGCATTGTTTTAAACATAAGTTTACCATATCCACAGTATAGATATTAACGTTGGGTGACTTGACTAGCTCCAGCATGCCTATAATCAACGAGCCCAAAATGAACATGAGGAGCTGCACCTGTGTTCAGCAGCCTGCTATGAAAGATGTGTTAAAAGGTGTGCCTTGATTGGCCATATGTGACAACATACTGATGGCAGCACAACAACAATGGCACCAGTGGATGAAGGTACCTCTTGATGTATTCCATGACGAAGGAGATCCAGCCCTGAGGTGCGTAGGCCTCCCCACAGGAGCCGGCCTTGACCAGAGAGGTCTGGTGGGTGGAGGAATGGAGCTTGGCCAGGTCCTCCTTCCCAGGGATGGGCAGGGAGATGTCCTGGAAGTTCTCTAGGGTCACAGACACCTGCGATATATACAAAGGGACATGAAATGTTCACCTTTTAAAAGCACATTTGGAAACAGATTTCAGTGATTAGTTATGATGTTTGTTCCCATTACAGTAGAGCCATTTTCCATTAAATGGATCACAGTGTAGTTTTCAATATTATTATTTATTTTTGTATTTAGGTATTTTATTGTAGTCCTTTAAATTACCATATATGTTATTGTAATGAATAAACCTTCATTGGATTATTCAACATAATCTAACAAACAATATTCAATCTAATCTAATATATGCAGTCCAATATTTATCAGTACTGTGCAGAATTCCCTACAATTACTATGGTAAATAATTCATGTATATTGCCTGGACCCATTATGGCTCCCATCAAAGTAATTAATAATTCTACAAGTTCACCCGCACACGAGTGCATGTAGGTTTGTATTTGTTATGAATGGAGCACATGCACAGGCTTGAGAAATCCATTCTCTTTGAGATCATGTTTCAATGTCAGCTCTTACCCGATCGCAGGTGAGGCACTGAACTGCGCTGACGATGGTTCCATCGAAGATGTCTGTAACCACACTGCGGTATTTCTTCTGACGTTTGTTCTTTGGTGGGGTAAATGTGGTCACTGCTGATGGGAAAGCAACAAGAACGGACATTCAGGGACAGTTTTGGAATGAGTCCATAGCTAGCTTAAAAGTGACCCATATCTTTGGAATGTGCAACCAAACATGACTTGAGGGACAGTACCAAAACATGAATTGGTTTAAATGACTGCCAAGTAAAGGCAATTGTTTGGGATGTGATATTACCCGCAACCAATTGGAGCCAATCAGAAATTGATTGCAATAACCCGTGACCAGACATAGCGCTATCCACTTCTTCTGTTAGGTGCCTAGTACCTTTTTTGTGTGCAGAGTTGAGGTTGGGCCATACGCTGGCAGCTTTCGGTGGGCTGCTGGACAGTTTGGGATGGTGTCCTTCCATGGGGACAGGACTCTGTGGTCTGGTAGTGCTGGACACCTGAATGTCTTGGAATGAATCTGCTACAGGAGGAGGGTACAGGGCTTTGTTGAGCTTCAAGATCAGGAATGCAATTATGTATAAGAAGATTTCTCAATGGTTCATTAAACTAAACACCATCATCGTGGATCTGGTAGATCCACCATCATCGTGGATCTACCAGTTGGACCACTAGATTACCTGTGTTATTGGCTTGAACCTTGAGCGCCCCCTGGCTGCCGATGAAGGTCATGTTCTCATTGGTGGTGGTGGTGGTTGTGTCGATGTCCTTGTCCAGGTCAGCTCCCATGTCCCCGCCTCCGCCGTTGATCCCCGTGCAGTACAAGTCATTGATCATGTTCTTCTCCTTTTGCCACGAGCGGTTGGCTTGGACCTCGTCTCGCTCTGGGACGAGCAGCTCGGCCTCGTTGGCGTCTTCCACCGGCCGGGTGTCTCCGCCCACTGACACACCCACCACGCCACCGCCACCCTGCCCCTCACTGTCGGCGCGGTCGCTGCTGCCACAGGACTCGCACGACTGGAAGTCGTTGTCCGATTGGCTGCGGTTGTCGTCCTCGGGGCAGTCGTCCACTGCGATGCCACTGGATTGGTCGCCGGGCTCCGACTGTGTCTCCTTGAGCTCCTCGTGGAGCTGGTCCATCAGACAGCGCAGGAACTCCTGCGAGTCCTGGATTGCATGCCGGGTAAAACAATCTATCAATCAATTTTTAGAACATGAATATTTTCAAATTGCTTTTCAAATTCAAAAAGAGTTAGTGGCTTATCTTTCCCAAAGCAATTATCTCCCAAAGCAGAAAGAATCACCACTTTGGATTGTAAAATGCAAAATAAGGATAATCAAACTTAACGAAACCCAGGCTTCTAATCTAGTGAAAGTATATCCTGTCTTCCTGAACCTTGAGTATTTTGTTAATTTACAACACATACAACTTCATTCCAGTGAGTGTCTGTGTATCTGCGTCTGCCTGTGTCTGTCTCTGTCCGTCTTTATTTATTTACTAATATTACAGTAATCAACAAGGCCTTTATGTAATGTTAAAAACATCGAGCGAACAAAAAGCTGCAACAATTGGGCCTAAACTCAATGAAATAGTAAGCCATTGAAACATGAATTAACATTGAAATAATTCATGGGCTTCTTTCTAAAGATAAGGTTTGGCATATGCTCTGCAACCCACTTAACTGTTAGACCATCACTGGCTTTGCACAAGTAATTGTCTTTCAGAGAAATCCTCTTATCTGGACAGAGAGAACCACGTGCATACTGGTTGGCTTCGCCATTACATAGAAATAAGATATACATTATACATTCACAAAGCAGAGTGTGAAAAATACAAACAGAGCAGACAGAAGTATTGAAAGTGTCCATGCCAATTATCAATAGCAGCCAGTTACTGGAGAGAACCTGGTAAAACCCTTGCATACAAAACAGACCTCACGTAACCAGCAGCCCCGGTTAATGCTAGCATGCCCTTTCCTTTGTGCCGTCACTGCACCCAATATAGGTCACAATTAGGTTGCCCGATATAGCTCATTTAATATCTCAATAATGACATCACAATATAGCACGTTTTCTGGTAATTCAATAAATAGTTAGTAGTAGTTATATAAAATAACAACATGGTAAAGCCTATTTTTGTATACTCCTGTGTGAATTAAATATATATTTTCATATACAAATGAAAAATACATTACAATACAGAGAGGAGTTTCATTTTTGTTCATTCCTTTACTGCAACGCAGCCTTTAAAACCAGGAAAAGACAGCCCTTATTCAAAATCAAAGATGATTTCTAGTCTGATATCACAATATGGATATATAATGGATATATTGCCCAGCCCTGCACCCACCTGCTGGGAGTACCCTCTGAACATGGGGTTGATGGACTTGATCCCCTGGAACAGGTTGGTGGGGACCACATAGGAAGGCCTGCAATGCAACAGCCATAGTCTGAGCACAGATGACATAATATAGCACAATATTTTACACAAAGCAGCTATGTATCAAAAGTGAAAGCCCTTTGTTCATTGTTCATCCACCTGTCAAGAGAGTATCGAAAATAAGAAGGGGGAGAGAGAGAGAGAGAGAGAGAGAGAGAGAGAGAGAGAGAGAGAGAGAGACTGTAGATAGATAGACACTGACCTGTTCTTGTGCCAGAGGTCTGACACTAGTTTCTGGTAGCTTTTGCACAGCGCAGGCTTCTTGTCAGTCCTCACAAGGCCACCGCATTCAAGGAAGAACTGTGTCAAAGGCGGACTGTGCCGAGCAGAACATCAACAAAAAGGTTTCAAATGTGGCTCTAAAGCTTATTTTTTTCACTGTTTTACTGTCGTCCTCAGCACAATAGTTTACGGATTCTGTTCTTAGAAAATAATGCAGTGTTCATGTCAAGGACAGAGGAATTTCGTCTTAATCTGACAATCAGTCATTTTAATTTAAAATTTAATGACAAAGCAAAATTCCCATTACATTGCATACATGAGATCTGAAACACAAAGCTTCAGACAGTATTCCACTGAGGGAGTCGCCATTAACTCAAAGTAGGGATGCACGATATATCGGCATTAATATCGGTATCGGCCGATGTTCATCATTTTTTAACATATCGGCATCGGTCCGATAAGTAAAATTGGGCCGATATCCACAACCGATATATAACTTCCAATAAAAGCAAGGTCCCTAATAGACGCAGGTCCCCATTAAAAACCTCTTTAAACCCACCGGGTCGCCCACTTGAACAAGCCGTTTAGATCACCTACACAAAGATACGGTAACCGTTTAAACGTCTGTCAATATGGACATAATGCACATAATAATCGTTAGATCAGTTAGATTCTCCACAGTTCAATCATTCAGTTCATTTAACACAAACTATGAACACCAACGCATAATTCATCCAGACTTACCGGTAGCCTGGTAAACAAGAGAGACGGGGAAAAGGGCTGACTTCCAACTTTTGAAGCGATCATAAAGTCCGTACGGTCTGTGTCCGTTCCTGCATTGTTTATATTCCTTAAGTCCGTAAGGGTCCACCGATCAAAAGAATCAATGGGTTTCATTAAATTAATCAGAGTTGGGAATAATATCATGTGAAGTCCGTTGCTCACTGTCTGTTTACCATAGACATATATACGTATATTATGTCTATGCTGTTTACTGTCTGTATGCTGGCTGTCGTAAATCTTCCGCTGCCGTAAAACGACGTTCACGTTCGAGCGTCATGGCGGCAACACCGAGAAAAAAGTACGACCTGCGAGACATGCAGCTCTCTCGCTCTCTCTACGCACGAGGTTGGCCGAGATGCGCTCTCTCAGAGCTAGATTACGTGAATGATTAGTAATTCATATGTTGTTTGATATCCTAATTTTTATTTTTATTTACAAATAAGATTGATACTGCTTTAAATAAACAATAGTATTTCCCATATTTGGTGAGCAATAATTTTGTGGTAAATTAATTAAACGCCTGTCGCTAATAGAAGCAGGTCCCCAAGGCAGGGTGCTTTCAGTGATTTAAGCAAATCAATTATTATTATTACTATTATTAGAAGTTTACGGTACTTATGTTTCATGGTAGCCCTGTAACCTTGTTACTTGGAAGTAAAATATGTTCTGAAAATAAAGGAAGACATTCAAAAATTCATTTTGCATGATTTTCAGTCTGTACAAAATTGTATCATCTCAAACTTAAAAAATATATATATATCGATATCGGTAAATATCGGTTATCGGCCATAACAGCAAAATTAATATCGGATATCGGTATCGGCCAAAATGTTCATATCGGTGCATCCCTAACTCAAAGGATATCATATGGAAAACAAACACAACAAGGATCTAAATGTAATAGAATTCATAGTGTGGAGTTTCTTATTTACAAGCTGTCAAATGAGCCAATACTGTGCACTGAAAACACGCATTAGCAACAAACAACAAAATGCAGAAGTTCCAGGAAAAGGGTCTCTTGTGTTTTCGTTCAGCGCCATCCTATTTTTAGGTATAATTTGAATTTTAAAACAGCAAATTCTGGCTCACATCCCTCTCACATTTTAATCTTCTAGTCAGGGTGTGCAAAACACACCTGCCCTTATACACCCACCAACAATACTCAACAGATCCCCACACACATATTCAGGAGAAGAGCATTAGGTAGCCCTGGGCAAGCACAAAGAACAATAAATGATCAAAAACAGCAAGAGAAACACGTATGCCATGCAGAGCGTGATTGCCTGGGAGAGGACCGGCAAGCCGAGAAGGAGATGAAAGAGACAGCAATGAAGAAAGAATTGGCTGGTTAAATTGTAACTGAAGATCCTACAGGGAAAAACCAACACTGCCCGGCAGCATTTCAGTAACTCCCAGTTGGGCAATATTTACAATGAAACCGACGGCGGCTATTTTTTCAGTAGTAAAGCACAAAGCGGTGCAATGCAGTCGGTAGGGGACTAATACAGGGAAAGGGAATTAGTATAAAAATATAAGCCCGAATTAAATATTGAAATAGTGTGGTAGTAGATTAAAGGGTAAAGTGAGGCAAGAGCTCTATGGAGGGAAAACACCAACAACAATAATACTACTAATAACAGGGTTCTCACCAGTTGGACAGGGCTTGGAGGGCAGCGTTCATGTAGCAGGTGTTGCCAATGTTCTTTAACCCGGTCAAGCCTAAGAAAACAAGAAGAAAAACGCCAAGTCAAACCTCCAATCTCCTTAAGCAAGTTGGATACACACAAGGGTAGCATGATGTTTTTCAGCCAAGACCCAACATCCCACCATAGTAAAAGCATAATGAAAAACCATAAAGTGCAATATGACAATTTTGGAGTTTTTATTATTATTGTAGCTGTAGGACCTAGGATCACCATCTTTCCTAAAGCATTACCTATTATTGCATTGTAAATCATTAAAACTACAATAGAAACGCAGAACTTACTTAGCTTTGTTGTGGACTGGTTGGATTAATGGCTATAACACCATTAGCTAAATATACACTCACCGGCCACTTTATTAGGTACACCTGTCCAACTGCTCGTTAACGCAAATTTCTAATCAGCCAATCACATGGCAGCAACTCAATGCATTTAGGCATGTAGACATGGTCAGGACGATCTGCTGCAGTTCAAACCGAGCATCAGAATGGGGAAGAAAGGTGATTTAAGTGACTTCGAACGTGGCATGGTTGTTGGTGCCAGACGGGCTGGTCTGAGTATTTCAGAGACTGCTGATCTACTGGGATTTTCACGCACAACCATCTCTAGGGTTTACAGAGAATGGTCCGAAAAAGAGAAAATATCCAGTGAGCGGCAGTTCTGTGGGTGCAAATGCCTTGTTGATGCTAGAGGTCAGAGGAGAATGGCCAGACTGGTTCGAGCTGATAGAAAGGCAACTGTAACTCAAATAACCATTCGTTACAACAGAGGTATGCAGAAGAGCATCTCTGAACGCACAACACGTCGAACCTTGAGGCGGATGGGCTACAGCAGCAGAAGACCACACCGGGTGCCACTCCTGTCAGCTAAGAACAGGAAACTGAGGCTACAATTCGCACAGGCTCACCAAAATTGGACAATCGAAGATTGGAAAAACGTTGCCTGGTCTGATGAGTCTCGATTTCTGCTGCGACATTCGGATGGTAGGGTCAGAATTTGGCGTCAACAACATGAAAGCATGGATCCATCCTGCCTTGTGTCAACGGTTCAGGCTGGTGGTGGTGGTGTAATGGTGTGGGGGATATTTTCCTGGCACACTTTGGGCTTATTAGTACCAATTGAGCATCGTGTCAAAGCCACAGACTACCTGAGTATTGTTGCTGACCATGTCCATCCCTTTATGACCACAGTGTACCCATCTTCTGATGGCTACTTCCAGCAGGATAACGCGCCATGTCATAAAGCGCGAATCATCTCAGACTGGTTTCTTGAACATGACAATGAGTTCACTGTACTCAAATGGCCTCCACAGTCACCAGATCTCAATCCAATAGAGCACCTTTGGGATGTGGTGGAACGGGAGATTCGCATCATGGATGTGCAGCCGACAAATCTGCAGTGATGCTATCATGTCAATATGGACCAAACTCTCTGAGGAATGTTTCCAGTACCTTGTTGAATCTGTGCCACGAAGGATTAAGGCAGTTCTGAAGGCAAAAGGGGGTCCAACCCGGTACTAGCAAGGTGTACCTAATAAAGTGGCCGGTGAGTGTATACTTTTTTTGTTTTTACATGAAATGCAATAAATGGCACTTTTGTCTGACAGATTGATCGACACTGAAAACACACACTCTCTACAACTATGCAGACAAACATGTGGATGAAGTAGTCAAACTGTAATGGTCCTTTAGAGGCCACAACAGTAGAACTATTCACTGAGTGCTTAAAGGGTTAATCTGTACAGAGGTATGCTGCTGTGCTGACCTCTGCTCCGTAGTTCGTCTTCCTCCTCCGTCTCCATGTCCAGGTCTTCACAAGCACTGCTAGGGGGCACCCGCAGCGATGTGGGGCTCCCAGGGGCCCGCCCGCCATTCTCCTGTACACGTATGCGTGCGCGCACATGCACATGCACATGCACACGCGCGCACACACACACACACACACACACACACACACACACACACCAGATAAAGTAAAGATATGCTAATCTCCACATGCTAAATATAAGTGTAAATGTTATCTATCTCAAACAGTGACTAGGGACAGATTGCTGTAAACAACCTATAGAAACAACTGTCAGTTTTGACAGCTTCTGATACTCCAGAACAGTTACATAACTGAGCTGACAAAACACACACCAGAAAAACATACAGCCATAAATATTGTAAATATTGTCTCTTTCTTTCAGGTATCATCGATTTTCACACTCTACAATTGCTCACCAATGATGGGGAATTCAACATTTAGAAAGTAAAAGTTGTGCATGGTGTTGCTCTACACCATGTACTGAGCCAGCAGTACAATTTGTATGAGACTGAGGACTGAGAAATCCATTTTACAATGTGGAGAACAGAGGAGAATGAGATGATGGGGATTGACAGCGTTTCTTACCGGAGTAGCGCTTTGCGGGGAGGGGAGGGACTTGCCATCAGTGGCGGCGAGGGGCGAGCCTGGGCCTAGCTTGCGGTCCAGGAACACCTCCTTGCTGCATGCATAGCACCACACCCGGAGCGTGGTCAGGTTCACCGTCAGGTTGTGGCGCGTCTCCTGCACACAGGAGGACACCAGGAGTCTGTGATTTACAGTGATTTTAGAACAGCTAGGGGGCGCTGTCCAAATCATCATCCCATCACAACTGGACAGCTTTAAGTAATCAGTTCACACCTGGCATTAGAATGCGTCTCCACATGCATCTCGAGTGACCACTTGTGATCCGATCTCAAACTTATCAAGCTTTGGCATGATTACTTATTAGATAGCCATTTTGCATCCGTGGAGCCCAATTAAGCCTCACACGGTTATGTTAAGACTCGTCATTTTCCTGTCAAAGACGGCAAGTAGACTGTATGTCACCCCTGTTTGGAATTGGGTGTCTCAGATGACAAAAGGAGAAGGGTGGGGGGTGATGTGAGAGTGCAGCAGTGCTGAACCTGGTCTTTCTGCTGACCCACTATGTGCCCATGCAGACAGGCACACAGACAGATGGGAAGATAGACAGCATGTGAGTGGCTGAAGAGTATAGCAGCAGCATCACATGCATTATTCAGCAGGGTCTGCATTGTTGGCACCTCGATCTGCCAGGAGGCCATGAGAAGAGGAGCTGGGTGGAGCTAGCCAAGGAGGAGCCCCGCCCAGCTCCGCCCCCCATCTCCTTGTTTCAATCATTAATGAAGGAGCCATTAGCAGCAGCGGACATTAATACATCTTTAAATTGATTCTATATACTATATACATTATTACGTATACATTGACACCATCTACTATCTTTAGGATGGTAATGTGTGGGATCATGTTTGGGATGTGATGTCTTGACATTCCGGCTAGTATTAGTAGTGTTGTAGAGCACAGTGGTTATGGAGAACCAAGAGGTCTCAGTAAAACCCAAGATAAGATAAAAATAAGATGGTTCATTGTTCACTTCTTCCGTCTTTGGATTTGGCCTAAGCACCCCTGAATGAAACTCGGGACGAGACTGAGTGCATAAAAGCAGAACAACAATTGTTGAAAGCCGCTGCCTAATTTGTCGCGGTGGTCACAGGAATTCAACTGTGTTTTGTGACAACAAGATCTTTTTACTTTTAACACTCAGCAATGGGGACTTTCAAAATGCAATCCTCAGCATTTGCAGATGACTTATTACATGCCACTTGGAATGCAATTGAACAATGTAGTGTTGTTCCCAGACAGTGACCTATCCTCACAAGGGAGAGATGAAATGCTCCATTAGTCTAACAAGTTTATCACCTTCAAATCCAACACTCAACATACTTCATCATTACAGTAGTCAGGAGATTCAGTAATGAATTGGTGCACAAAATTAAATCTGGCGTCTTACCTTTCTAAAGATTCAACAGATTGTGTTATTTCGCCCTGTGCTCATAGACTGTTCCTAATTGGAGGTTTCAACAGCACTTAGAGGCTTGTCAATACCAGCCAAGGATTTTACAAGCCACTTGGGAGTGTGTAACTTATGTCGCTGTGAAGATGTGCTCACGACAGCAGCAGGCTAACTAAACAGATATGGTTGTGATTTTTCCCCCCCCTCTGTTCTGCCCGCCTCATACATGCTGGTTGCTTGGCAGTTCACAAGAAGTCAATTAATTTCCAGTGTGGAGAAGACTGGGCTGAAGCCTTAAGCTATAGTGTTAGAAAGCAGAGAGGAGGAGGAGGGTATACTGTATCCATGTGCTAGCAAGTCTTCCTCCAGCTCCCTGAGGACAAACAATTCATTATGGATGATCCAATGCTGATGAATTCTGCTCAGAACCAAACATCCAACATTTGAACTGCTCAAACTAGACAGTATACTGTGTGTGTGTGTGTCTACTGCCTAAAAAAGCTAAAATATGTGCCACTAGTATCTCTCTAATGCCAGGGAGGATCCTAAAATCATGGATACATTGCTGGGGGGCTAGTGTAGTCCCTCTTGTGAACTCGCAAGGATTTTTATGTGGAACACCCCACCACACACACACGCATGCACACACGCACACACGCATGCACACACGCACGCACACACACAACTACATACAGTTGAGTACTTCTGCGGACAGTAAATAATAGCCGTCTTTGGACGTCTTATCACCCCACAGCAGAACAACAACAACAACATGGCTGAAGCCCAAGATGTCTTACCTGCGAGTGGACAGTGCTGTGGTCGGTGTGCGACTCACCACAGCCGACATACACACAGCCGTTCTGCAGAGGACAAACCATAGCAAACAGACAAGAGAGAGAGAGATGGGCTGTTACAGACTTCTTCACCACAATGTTAGCTCGCAAAAACCAACAACACCGCACTGGTGTGAAGCTACCTGGGGACCACAATGGAAATAAAGACTTTGGGATTGTGAGTGTGTTTTTAATACATGGTGGTTTTTAAATGTATGTGATAATATTATATGTATTCATGATTGTCAAATAAATCTATCTATCCATCTAAAAAATATATTTTACCTCCAGACACGCCCAGAGATTTGGTCCACCAACTTTGCAGTCTTGACACTGGCCCTAAAAAAAAACACACACACGTTGGGATAAGGATCACTTTCCACAATATGATATTCCTTTAAGTGTCACAAACTCCAATGACCATCAGCAGAATGAAAAACATGTGGCAGCAAAGAATGCTTATGCACATTCATCACCAGACATTACAGATGTCAACGTTTCATGTTGCTTGGTATTTTCAATTAATTGCTGGTCAGTTGACAAAAGTTGAAATTCAGTGTATGTGTGGGTGTGTATGATCAGTACGACTATGGAAGCAGAAGAATGAGATAATGCAATCAACTCACATGGGACTTTTGAATGAGTTCCTCCTTCGTGATCTCTCCAACGCACTCCAAATGGGGGCAGTCGCTGTTCTGTGCGGGCGGCATGGCTCACCAACAGCTCTGGAGGAAAAACACAACCAGGAGTATGTGTGGTTGATGCCTCACCTGGCCCGAGTCAGACTGTTGGGACTCTGGGGCTGGGTGAGGCTGCACACCCGTGATGCATGGTAGTAATCGAGGCACACAGTGTAAACCAGCTATCACCACACACACTCAACAGAGACCTCAGACATGTCAGTGTTTCAGATCTGCTCTGGCTTTAACATTCTGCCAACTCTACAATAAACTGGTTTGTACAACATCTCCCTGTGTCCTGTGTGTCGGAGGAACACAGCAAAGCCTCTTAGGTTGACGATGGTGTGTCAGGTGTACTGCCACACAGGACTCAGGACACAGAGGGAGAGAGTGAAGCAGAAGAAATATGGCATAATCGTTGTTGCACAGAAACATCTCTAAGAGAAAAGTTTGGGATGTATCGACCATGTAATAATCTGATTTGAATTGAAATCTAAATACAAATTGGATTTAAAGAACCAAATAAAAAGATATGGTACAGTGTAGAAACTAAAATGAATTGAAACACTGTTTCAGTGATACCAATCTCCTTTGCTCTTATTTCCATACACAGATACACAGGCCTTCATATTGGACAGCCATGGCTTGCACTTGACTTCACTTGATTTGACTTGATTTCCATTCTTATTGCCAAAAATGCATTCAAACAAGGAATATTAAGAAGATAACAGAATAGCTTGATACCCTTTTACATGAGGACACGGGCCCAACAATAGCCACTACATCCTGTACTCCAATCTGACAGAAGATAATCTAAATAGCCTGACAGGCTGAAGTCCGATATAGGAGCTAGACATCATAACAACGCGACTTCCTCTTCCTTTCACCAGCAGAACATTGCACCAAAGTTGTGACATTGTAAAAAAGAAAAGAAATGCAGCGCCAGCAGGAAGGAGTTGCTTGCTGAGGCGCAATATGACTTGGGGCTAATATTCCATTTCTCATCGCTGCTGAAAGGGCAGTCGCAGCAACATAAAAACAATGTTGGTCATTGAAAACCATAGCTGAAGTCAGAGGTTCTCAAGCATTATGATTAAATAGTCAAGACATATATTCACCACGCCTAACCAGGGAATGTATGGTACAGAAGACATACCAATTATCCACCAAAAATACTACACAGACAGTACACACCATCTGCTGTAGATTCTCATGGTTTTAAACTTTTATTTCCATTTCTGTAAATCACCTAAGGCTACATTACAACCTCCCATCCAAGCCCCCCAGGGCCAAAAACTAGCTCACCCAGCAGCATTGCATGCACCAGGTCCTCACAGTGAAGCCTAATGGAGGACTCGCTACTGGGTTATGGATAACCCTCCTCACCCTCTTCGACAGTGAGCTGTTAGAGGAGGAAGACCCATCGCATCAAGACTAACTCTGCCATACAAAGATGAGAGGGGCCAATGGATGTGTGTGAGGACGAGTCATGTGCCAGTAGAGCTATGGATACCAGTAAGAGACACAGCCATCACTGGGGAGTTGTGTCATCATGACTCATCATGTGAGCCATGTTTTCAGTGAGCATCACACCGGGGGACCAAAGCAGATGTGCTGCCAGGGAGACTAGAGCCTGTTGGAGGTGTGTGAGGAGGATTAACCAGCGAGTGGAGGACAACGCAAAGATAATATGGGGTCACTATGTTGGATCTACGCCTCCAGGGATACTCTACAAACTGGACATTTGATACCCTTGTGTAAATTCTGTGGTCTTCAAAATGTGTGTTGCTGATTGACACCTTGGTCAGACCCAGAGGTCTGACGTTACCAATCCTACATTTTTTTGCCAAGGAAGCTATGGCAACAACGGCCACTGGCCAGATCACATCCCTCCACTACCCGGACCGCAAACACTGAAACATTGCTGACTTAGCTGAAGACAGGTTGAGGATGCCATTGCATAAGACCCTGTGTTGTGAAGCCTATGGCTATAGTATGGTATAACATGCCAAATAGCAATTAAACCTAGAAGAAAACAATTATTTGATGTATGTTGTGGACAATCTTCATAAGTTCACAAAAGCAATTGAAAAACTCAATAATATAGTTAAATAAGACTAAACCTCTACCATTTTAACTGCAAAGGGATAACTGCTCAACTGGTGACCCACAATTACGAGGGGAAACAGCACTGGCTCAATTACAGCCAGGTCAAGTCCAGTGCTAGCCTGGCAAGCCAGACCTACATCAGAAAGATGTAAGGTCTGGCGCAGCTCCATTGGCAGTGTGGGCGGGATAAACGGTTGTCTTTCAAGTTCCCTCTGCACGCAATATGATAGCGCTACAACCAATCAGAGCAACGAAGAAGGTATCAAAACTCCGAATACATCTTTCTTTTCGAGGAAAGACTTCAGTGCCGTTCTTTGTTCTTTTCTCAAATAAAATGTTAACTTCAAGTCTTGAAGAGTCGCGGCCAAAGCCGAGTGAAAAGACAGCCGTTCGCCAGCAGCAGCAGCCATTGTTTACCTCTAACACGGAACAACTCTGTCTTCCGACTCCGCCCCTCACGCTGTGATTGGTCTGACATACTTTGTGTTTCCAGCACCAAAAAGCCGACGGAGCCGTGCTAGACCTACCTAGCTGCCAAATAAATTTGCTGCCGCTAGGGGGTGTCTAGAGTTCTAGGCTAGTCCAGTGCTGCACAAATCGATAAACCGGTTTAGTCATCTGCCTGTCTATTTGCACAACCCTCTCGTTTGTTTAGAGGAGACCGTCCTTTATTATAATGAGCTTTGCCACTGAACGCCCAGGGCTATATTATTTTGTACTCGTGTCCCTGTGGCATTGTAAGACCGGCTTACTTTACATAAGTTTACAATACTAATACTAATTTGCCTAACTTGGCACTTGGTGCTCGTCACAGGTTCACCTTGTAAGGACCACCCATGCAGGACATGACAGCGCCGTCCTAACTGGGCTAGCCTCGGTGTTTTCAAGGTAGGCTAGCTTGTCTGCTGCTAGCCGAACAGCGACAAGTCTCGTGAAGTGGGTCTTCAATAACCATTGAAATCGAAAGCTAACCCATCGGTTCTACCAACCTAACCTGCTAACCTAACCCTACTGCGTGCCAAAACGCATACGACCGAGAAAGATGAACATGAAGCTTTAACGGCTGCCCCTACATAGCTGTCAGAGAGATACTTGACAGCAGTCATGGACTGACTAGCCACGGCCAACGGCGTCCGCTGCTCATGTTAGCCCATGGCTAGCTGTTTAGACTGATCGGTCCACTGATCTGACTGCTATCCACGTAATAACCACAAGACAACATACCTGCCATGAATAACAAAAGGCGAAACATTTAGGAATAGACCAGGTTATCTCACTACAATCCTCATACATGTACAGGGTATTTTCGGTTAGCCATTGCTCTCGTATTAGCTTGATATAACCGTCCATAGATTAGTGACTATGCGATATAATAACCAGCAGCGGCTACTACATCGGCCACACGTGGTTGTAAACCTCATCACTTACCTGCAGAGTTTGTACCAAATGGCTGATTTTGAATGGGTATATATGATTGTCCAAATGTGCCAAGAAAAACCTATAGATGCATATTTTAAAGAGCGACCCTTCACATCAACCGTTCGCTCTGCTAGACTTCCAGGTGGCACGAGAGTTGACTCCGCCCCCTTCCGGTCTAGAAAATATAAACGTCAATGTGCAGATCGCCAGCAAATGTATTTATTTTGTATTAAAAATACATAAAATACAATTTATTTTGTATTTCTTTATTAATGCTTTACAATATACAATACGACCTAATATAGACAATATTCAACTATATTGCTTTATGTAAATTAACATTTTAATAATAATTTATACCAAAAATAAATAATAATAATTTAGATTTTTTCTTGAATTTGTGGTCTTAAAAATAGAAGCTGTAGGCTGATGTTAAAACAAGAAAATTGGAGGCCGCCTGGCAGCTGAACTACTCACAACCACTAACAACCCAACCCAAGCGCCACCAAGTGGCCATCATGCTCCCCGCAAGCACCAGAATGTGTTTATACATACCATGAAGTTGAAGTTAAATAAGTTGTTAACAAAAACAAAAAACAATTGGACAAAAAAGAGTTTACCTGACTGGTAGTGCTACAGTAACATTTATTTTAAATACATATAATATAATATATATATTTGGATATGGCTGGTTTTCTTGTGGGGTCAGTTTCAACATTCAATAGTAAGATTGAATTATGAGTGGGATGATGTCTGATATTATTTGGCTGAGATGGGTTGTGACTGAGTTTCATAGATGAAATACCACAGCGTTTTTAAATACTCAATCCTGATTGGTCAATAACATTCCAATTGTGTGCATTATGTTTCACTAACGGGACACCTCTGCCTTTTACCAGTTCTGAATCAATGTGCTACAAATCCAACATTAACAACCGTCAAATAAAACTATCCACCAGATGTTTCCTTGAAAACGCAAAAACAAAATGCTCAAAGCATCAAGGACAAATTAATTTCAGCTGAAACTCAATACAAAAACAATAGTGTAATAGATATAGAAAATAACTAATATCTTAACGTTGTTGGTAACTGTAGTATAAGCAGAATAAACCACGACCGGGAGGCCGTTATTGGAAAATAATATACTTCAGCTTTTTCAATAACAGGACGTCCCGTCATAGTTTATTCCTGACGACAAGCATTACACATTATGATTATCAGCCCGATCTGATCAATAAAGCATTCAAGATTTTTAAGAAACATGTTTTATTTAGTTCAATGTTTTGTTCATGTTACAACAAACTATTAAAGTTTGACTCTCTTGCATGCTCATCCTCATTCATTGTGTGGTGGTTGTTGATGATTCATTCATTTCAACCCACTGAGGGTGAAAGTGGAGGGGGGGGGGGGGGGGGGGGGGGGGGGGCGTGACAATTTTTTCATTCATTTTGAGAGATGAAGTTGCAGCTGTTTGATGGGTGTGACGGCCTACAGGGGCTTTCTGGACAGGGTCTGTGTCCCTTCCTCTTTGCTGGTTCTGGGGTGGGAGATGTTTGTGGGGTGAGATGTTTGATGGGTGTGACAGCTGGCAGGGGCTTTCTGGACAGGGTCTGTGTCCCTTTCTCTTCGCTGGCTCCCTGTTTGGAAAAAAACACAAGTAGTAACTGATTCAATATGTTGCCACCACTGGCTCATCAGTTGTTGTGAATGGGAAACGGGGTCTAATTGATGCACAGGCAAGAAGTTTTATTTATCAAATGCACAGTAAAACACAGGGTAGTTCTGGGCAATTCATTTTTTAGGACACGGCACTCAAAACAGAAGTAGTTAGTTAGTAAGACTTCATTGCAATTTACTTTCCACAAAACGGTTTATCACAAGGAGAATCAACAATACACTTTACACACATCATCAGTGATCACACACCAATGACAGGCAGTAACTGTACATCACAAGGAGAACCAACAATACACCTTACACATATCATCACGCGTAACAATACATAAAGTATAACACAGCAGCACACAATAGTGACAGGCAAAAACAACAACACTCATAGTTCCCTCAGCGAGTCACTCTATTCATGGTTGCGGGTATCAGGCTTTTGCCAAAGCGAGCCCTTCTCTTGTACCTGCACCCAGAGGGCAGTACAGTGAAGTGACGATGGAGTGGGTGTGTGATGTCCTGTGCTATTGTATTTGCAATACATGTGATGGTGTTAGATTTGAGCTCTGAGAGGTTGGGAGTGGGGTAGTCTCGGGAGTGGGGAGATCTTAGCAGCGTTTGTGCTGTCGCAGCAGAGCATGCGACAAGCGAAAGTACACAATAAGAGTATGCAATATAAATATACATATTTTTTAATATAAAGTAGAATAGAATATATAAAATATAATAATATATTATTTACCATTATCTGTGTGGTTCCAGTGTTGATGCTGATAAACATGGCTGTTTATATTTAGTTGTGATTATTGTTATGGTATTTTATTGTCTCCTACTTGGAGAGGGGATATGATCAGGGAACGGCCTTTGGTCCGGTGTTGGGCTGGAGGGGTCCGGAGCCTCCACCACATGTGATTGCCCTTCTGGGGCGTTGGTGGGCTCTCTTTGCGTTCTCCCGCGTTTCCATCGCAGGATCTTTCCCAAGGGACTAGGAACCTTTGGAGGAAGTCTAAGGGTCCAGGGTCTAAATTCAGTTCCAGGGACATTTCACCCCCCAAAGGCCCCTGCTTGCAGTGCTCGGGGGGTAGTACTTTCCCAATGTGCAGGAACTTTGGGAGTGGGGCTTGCAGTGCTGAACATTTCTTATTGGTCGAGTAGCAGCATTTTATTTCAGCCGCCATTTTTAAACCTCTGCAACAGATGGACCAACGACAAAGTCCAAATAAATGAAAAATGAAATGAAATGAAAATGAAAATGTGAATTGTGAATAAATGAAAATGTGACCGATGTCATCAGGTGAGTAAGGGTAGTCATTAAGGGCTGCTCAGATGTTATAAAACATTTAACACTTAAACTCAATTTTAAGTATAAGCACATAATGCTAATACTTGTGTTACCATATTCTAATATTGACCATATTCTAATATCTACTATACAATAAGTACAAAAAATATGTTCTAATATTAGCAACACTCTAAGGAAGTAGTGGCTGTCAATTTCACCATTATACACCGGTAAGCTCATTATTGTGCGTAGTCTAAAATATACAAAGGCCCTCCTTATACTGAATTGGCAGTGATGTGAAGTTAAACCAACAATAGAGTTATGCAGCTGTGACAAGTGTTATTGATAAAAAGAAATGGTACACATGGGTGTAACCTCTTCACAGACAAAAACAATATCAAGAGATCTTTTTTCTCTCCAAATCTATAAATTGTTTACAATATAGGCTACAATTCTGAGAAATACTAATCACAGGTTTTGATATGTTTGAAAATGCTCTTGTAAAATAAATGACATATATTCAGCTCTGTGGAGTAATGACTACTGACTACAATGTGATCAGAAACGTCATTAGACCTGTATACGTGTGTCTACACAGCAAATATATGAGTGTTAAAATGTCAGTGTCGGTGTTGATTAAAGAGTGTTGGTGTTATTTTAACACCACCCAGTTATAAAATAGCACTGCTGGTGTTGCCTGTGACTAATTGACGTTGTTAAAGAAGCACTATGCAACTCGTTTATCAAAAATAACCTTAACCATGCAGGTTGAGAGTCGTTCTGATCGTTCTACAACACTTTCTGGGTTGTTTGGTAGGTGTTTCATCTCCCCTTGTTGGGTCCCCGCGGAAAAACAGAACATGCAACTTCATGTGGCCGTCCCGGCCACTTACGGATGTGACGCAGCGGAAGTATCCAATCGCGCCTCGAAAATGTAGTCAGATTGTAGTTTCACTGCTTTACGGTAGACCTGGGCGGGGGTGCCAAACATGGGTCCGGCTGAATATAAAGAGTCAGTTGCAAGGCAATTCTGGATCAATCGACAAATCCACTATGGATCCATCAAGACCCAAGAGGGGAAGGTCGGAGGAATCGAAGAATAAGAGAAAGGATTATGATAAACAAAGAAACCAGACACGAGTGAACATAGGGCGAGCTTATGCGGAATGGCGTCAACTGAGAGACTCGGAAGAATGCAAAACGGACGCCGACTTGGCTGTCTTGCTGCTGAAATTGTAAGTAGCCTACCCTTGGGTGAACTTCGTTTTTGTAATGTGGTTTGAGAGTCTGTTGAACAATGTGTTTTGCTCGACCGTTTTATTGTGAGCCCTGTATGTGTTTAGCTTGGTTGCTTCATGGCTAGCTTGCTAGCTAGTGAGGGTTTATCCTAGCAGTGACTTGCTACCACACATGTTTGTTTGCGGTCCGAATCCAGGTTCTCGTTGTGTATTACTATTTATTTATCGAAGTGGGGGGTGGGGGGCGTTGTCAATGAGTTTTTACGACAGTGTTGTAGGCCTATTCCGAAGCTGCAGGGGGAGCTCTATAGTGAGAAATGCGAGCCCAATTCCGGCGAAAACCCAGAAACAGCGGAGGAATAACCGAGTTGCATAGCGCACCTTTAAATCAGAGTGTTAGCAGTCAACGGTGTTAATGCAGATCTAAGCAACATTTGGTTGCTGTAAGCAACGTGGAGAAACATGTATGCTAGCCTTCATTGACATGATTGGTCTGACTTGTGACATTGACATCTAACCATGTCCATATGTGTCTAAATAAATACACCGAAACATAGAAACGCATTACTGGTGCGAATTGTACAAAGACGTTGCGAATGCAAAACTACATCTCCCATCAACATGAGCGGTTTCGCGCTATTTTGTGCACTCGGCACGAAACTCAGGCAGAGACGGCTGAGAATGTCCTAAGGATCTTTGCTAAAGTGCTCGCGCCTCGTAGTAAAAGCTGAACGTTCTTCCAACCAGCGAATTCATCGAGTTCATCAAGTAAATATACTAACAACTAATAAAGATAAAGGAAGAACAGGATGGCGTTTTGAGATTGTAGTGAGAGAGGGAATTGCAATATGTCTCGTTGCCTAGTTAAGGGAAATAGGCTATGCAAAACATCTGTGGTGAACAGGGAAAAAGTGAACGTTATCCTCCCTCGGCAGCTCGACTTGCATGCATGCTCATTTGCACCGAATAAAGCACAAATCGAAAATACAATTTTCCCACTGACCATCAGTAAAATATTTAAAATAAATATATTTGTTTAGGCTATGCTGGGTTTCGTGGAAGTGAAAATAGTCTGTTTTAGTAGTAGCCTAGTATTAGGCAGTATATATGTCAGTTTGCCTGACATTTGTGTTGTATCTTGTTTTATTTTTTAACAAAGAAATGCTGGTTCAAGTGGAGTGCAAGGGTGTCCTGAAATGGGTTCGAATACCGATGAAGGATGACAGCTACGATTACTTTCAGTTCATTCAGGAAGGTAAGTAAAAGGGTAACCTACTGATTTTTCACATCACACCTATTATTGCATGCCCATATGAGCCAGTTCTTGATTATTAATAGCAAAATGTATTAACCTTATGATTATTTTATGTACTTTCCTAAAACAGAACCTTACTGAGAGTTTATCTGAAGTTATTTCATCACAACATAGGTTATACTTAATGCCATGTGGTTGTGGTGCTGTTGCCAAACAGCTTTTACTGGCACCTTGTCGCAGTAGTGCATTACTTACTACCAGATTTCTTATAGCCCAATGAGATAATAAGGCATTTCTGTGTATAGGCACCCAAGTATTTAGTGATGCACCGATGTGAAAATTATGGCCGATAACCGATATTAATATTTCTGTTATGGCCGATACCGATATTTACCGATGTCGATATATATATATAGAAAACACATTTTTATGATAATCAAATAAATCATTAATCATCAATAAAACTTTTTTTTTTTACTTTTGTATTTTATTTTCAGATGACTGATACTGATACTGACTGTATTCTCTTAACATTGAAAAAACTTTAAGGTACAGTAGTAGGCCTAAAAATGGCCAAAGCCATTTAGCAGAACCAACTGGATTGAACAGACATTGGCTTTTGCAGTCTTCTGAATTGTAAGCACATGCACAACACCACACACCCATCACACAGCATGGGACACTTACTAGAGAGAGAGAGAGAGAAAGAGAGAGAGAGAGGGAGAGAGACAGAGAGAGAGACAGAGAGAGAGGCAGAGAGACAGGGAGGGAGAGAGGGAGAGAGACAGAGAGACAGAGAGAGGAACAGAAGATATCAAAGCCTTTTCGCAATGTCCGCATTTGTTTCAGTTGTCAACATCTGCATAGTCTGTTAATGTGGCTGATGGGGTCATCTTGTCCAGTATAACTACTGTAACTGCCAAGTACTTTATGGTTAGGCCTAACTCTTGGCCTTCCCGGGCTTTGGAAGCAGACGAATGTTGTGCTTAACAAACAGGAGCATTTCTGCTCTCTCTGTGCCGATCCTATTTCTCTTTTCACTGACAACATTTGAAGCTGCGGAGAAGAGGCGTTCGCTGTCCACGCTGGTACATGGAGCTGAGAGGTACTTGCGTGCCACTGGGGCGAGGGCAGGGAAGCGGGTCATGTTGCTTTGCCAGTACTGCAGCGGGCTCACATTTCTGGGGATAGTGGGCTCAGTCAGATAACCATGCACCTAAAAGAAAAATTGAGAAAAAGAAAAAGTGTATAAATATACATCTCTGCCAAATCATCAGGAAATTATTATTCAACATTTGTATTCACGACACCAAATTAGATAAAATAATAATCATTCATTCAATTATCTTTTTTTCTTGTGAGGCCAAAACTCTGAAGTCTACAAGTTCAATAATAAGTATAGATCACAGTTTTTCATGAGATTAGACTGTCAATAAATGATCTGATCACAAAGAAATGTGAAATACTTAATTTGAATAAAAGACTATAAAAAGATTATCTTCGAATAGTATAGTAACCTACCTGCACACTCGTTGGACCTGTTGCTTGTTCATCCTGCTCCTTTTCCTCCAGAATTTCATCGAACATGTCCAAGAACGAATGCCCTTCACTTGGCGTACACGTCCTCTTTTCTTGTGGTTCACCTTCTTCTGCGTCTGGTGTAGGCTCAGCTGTGGCTGATGGGGTCATCTTGTCCACTTCTTTCTCTAGCTTGTTTTTTGCCACTAGCTTGAGGTCTGCGTCAAAGTAGCGATCTTTATATCTCGGGTCCAGGATTGTTGCCAAGTAGTAGAGTTGCTCAGAGAAACTGGTTTCGAATCTCTTGTTCACAGCTTCAAGCAGTGCAGACTTGGTTGTTTTGACCCCACTGTCGGTTTCGGCTGTCTTGTTCAGAAAACGCTTGAGTGCCACAACAGTCAGCAGCTGTAGCTGTATGCAAGCTAATCTCTCTCGTCAACTCTTCAAAAGGTGCCAGGAGTGTGGTCATTTTCTCAATGAGACTCCACTGATTCGCGTTTAGAGATACAGGCAGTCCGTGGTAAGCCTCGTACATAACCAGTGCACGCTTCTGTTCCAGGAGAGTTGTCATCATCATGAATGTACTGTTCCAGCGCGTTGGGACGTCCTGCTGTAGCATTTTGGTCTTCATTCCAATCTCTCTCTGGATGTCTCTCAGCCGAGAGGTACCAAGGGGGGAGCTTTTAAAATGTCCGACTATTTTTCTTGCTATAGCCAAAGAGTCAACAACGCTTCGCTGGCTTAGTACTGCATCGTGCACTGCTAACTGCCCCAGATGAGCCATACAGCCCAGGCTTTTAACACCACACTCCTCCATCGCCTTCACCATATTTCGTGTGTTGTCTCGAAGCACGACGTGCACATTTTCTTTCCGGATTCTCCATTCTTTAAACATGCTGTCAAATGCACTGGCTATGGCGGTACCTGGAACAAAATAATAATAATAATAATAAACTTGTTTAATCAAAGACACGTTAGCTAGATATAATGATATGTCACATGATATATTGCGTCTTTTCCCCCAACCAACTTCTGCCATTCTGTATGATGCTACGCGACGCTAGCTTAGACAGAACCCAAAAAAAATCCTGCAGCTAATTCACTAACATTAGCACAGTCCAAACTTAATAGCTATCGCGTTGTCTGCTAAGTAGGCTTATCCAAATTGTAAAAGCCATAGCCTACAGCGTGGATATTTCCCTGTTGTTCGATTGGTTTGGCAAGACCATAACTACATAGCCTGATACAGTTATATTTAGCCTACCGCGAGAGATATGCGCTAGGTGTTAGGCACAGCAAGCCAGCCATCACACACAACTTTCCCTTGAGCCTTGACTTAATTTAATTTTCATCTGTCCAAAAAATAGCCAGGCTTACCTGTATGCGAGCCAGGGAATTCTTGGGCATGTAACACAGCTCTCTTCATCTCGAAGTTTTTGTCAATCCACTGAGCCGTGAGGCTCAACATACTTGTTTGGTTTAGGTCGGAACTCCAGATATCCGTTGTGAAACTGATGTCATTGACATTGCTGTCGAGTAACTTGTGGATGTGGGTGGCTACGATATCATGTAAGGCAGGCAGAGCAACATCCGCAAAGTACCGACGACTTGGCTTGTTATAGCGGGGCTCAGCGACCTCAAGCACCTCGCTGAATCCTTCGTCTTCAACTACTGAGAACGGTTGGTCATCAATTGCGATCATCTTTGCTATTGCTACGGTCAACGCTTTTTGCTTCTGGTGGTCCTTGTGGAATTTCTCGGTCTTTTCCAGCACTTGTTCTATGGGGCTACCGACTGGTGCAGCTGCCATAGTAGCATCAGATTTCTTCCGCTGCTTAGCATTAGTTAGTTTCTCATATTCTTTGAAGGCTTCGGGATGCTTGTTTTTTAAGTGGGTGATCAAATTGGTTGTGTTGAACGATTTGACACGAACTCCCCCTCGCATAACCCGGCCCTCACAGTCATTGCATACAGCATAGCGAGGATCCTCCTCAGAGACCTTGAAAAATGACCAAACACACGACATCTCTGCTCGACTGAATTGAAGTTTTCTATTGTTTAACTGTTTTGCCGCCTTCAGCACCTGCTTCATGTGACGTGTAGCATACATTTTAGTGTTGCACCGATACCATTTTCTGGCCCCCGAAACCGATACCGATACCCGGCTGTGCAGTATCGGCCGATACCGATACCATACCGATACCACGCCGTTTGGAAAAAAATATATACAAGCTTTTTTTCTTCTAATACTAAAGAACTGCATACTCACTTGGATGTAAAATCATTGCTATCATGGCTTGGTCAGGAACTGCTTAAAAACCTTTGTGAAACAGGAAAAAAGACTAATACACAGTAAATCCAGAATAACTTTTTTATTGCCTACCTGTTATGGGTGACAATAATTGAATATGCCAAAATAGTGCAATATCCATGTAATTACAACATGTAAAATCGTAGTGCAACAAGAAGTTAAATTAAAATAAGAAATAATATACATATGAGGTAGAGAGTGCATGGCATTAAGGCCTATCTGAGGTAAGAACAAATCAGAATTGCAATAAGAAATTACTTCCTCCTGTAAGGTCTAGGCTGATGTGCACTCCTCTAAGTGCAGCCAGGGTAAAATAAATAAAATAAAATAAATAAAAGGTGTCCTATGACAACAAGTTACAACTCCAAAATCCACATTGAAAAAACTAAAACGAGCAGTGGCAAAAATAACTGCAGTGAGTGCAGTGAGTGAAGGGAGAGAATGTCTCTATGATGTCCTCTATGATGTCCTCTATGATTTGACATTACATTTGGCAAAATCGGTGTTTATTTGGGATGATCATTTCCGTAAATATGATTGGGGAGTAACCCAACGAGGTGTCCATTAACAGAAATGAATGGACGACGCGGAGGCGTGAACCGTCCGACGCGAAGCGGAGGGTTGCTTCCGCGAAGTACCATGGTCACTTACGAAAGAATGAAATATGTAATCAATTAATAATACTTTAATGTGTTTTAGAGTTGAAATCGTGAGTTTTTTTTTAAGTCTTTTAAGTCGAGCAGACTTTAAGTCGAGCAGACTATTTAATATCTCCCGTATGCAGGCGTTGCCAAGCAACGTGGCCATAGCGTCTTCATAGCGTCAACGTCTTTCCTAGGTGTAAATCAAAGATGGTGTAAATAAACACTTTTTAACCTACACTCTCCAGCCAATCGGAGTAATTCTGTTTTTAATGACTTTATCAAGTAACTTTCCGTGATCAACGATGTCGGTAAATGGGCTGTGCTACAGCAGTAGTTGCGTGGTGGTGTTTAGCGCGTGTGGCGCGCTGGCCTTTTAAATTAAAAAAAAAAGCAAGAACGAACATTCTGAAGGGGGGCAAAAGCGACAAAAGCAACTTAGGTGGAGTGGACAAGGCGGATTCCTCTTTGTGCGCTTTCGGTGTGAACGCACAGAAAGACACAAGGCGCTGCGTTCCAAGTTTCATATTAGTATCTGTAAATGGCATCGGCGCATTATTTGTTCGTACTCGTCGATACCGATGCCAGCATTTTAGTGCGGTATCGGGGCCCCTCCCGATACTAGTATCGGTATCGGTGCAACACTAATACATTTATGCGCTTGTGCAAAAACGAACAGCCCCGCCCCCACACTCTCATCTAAGCCCAAACACACATAAAATACACCGGAATAATTATCGGCCTGTTCACATCGGCCGAATTTTGACATCTGACCGATGCCGATGTGTAAAAAAATGACCATATCTGCCGATATTATATCTGCAGCCGATATATCGTGCATCACTAAAAGTATTAGTTGCAGGGATGCAGGAATTTTACAAAACTACTGTATCAACAGTGGTTAATAGTTGGGAAATTAAGTGTTTTGGATCTCAGTTTCAGCTAAATTCAGCCTGCCAAATGAACCTGATGTGAACCTGAAGGACTCCTCAGGAGTTGATGTAGATGCTGACATTTTTGATGAGTTAGTGAGATCTGCTGCAGTATCTTTCAAAGTGTTTACTGAGGACTCTGGTAAGACACAGAAACACCCCTCCCATTGCATTTACATTCGGAACAGTGACAAAATATGTTTTCCAATTAAAGTTAAATATTATAAAACTGCCACACCCACTTTCTACCCTTAGCTGGGAAAGAGGTCTCTGAGGCCTCCTTCTGCTCAGATGAGGGATCATTCTCATCAGTTGAGTCTGTGAGTTCAGGCTCCACTGTAATTACAGAATGCACCAAAGCACGGAGAAGGCAACTGTTAGAAGGACCACCTGACAGTAAGGCAGCAAAAGATGTAAGTTGTTCTTAGATTGTGGAATGTCGAGCCATTTTCAAAATGCATTGCAAGTTTACATGCAACTTCTACATTGCAGATGGTCTATGTAGCTCTACATCAAAAAAACGGGGGTGAAGACATATTCAAAGAGTACAATGCGACCAAAGGCCTTTCTGATCAAACAAGAAGGAAACTCGTCAACATCCTGGTCGCAGATATGATTGAGAGTCATGGGTAAGTGACCAATAAAATACAACCCCAATTCCAGAGAAGTTTAGACGCTGTGTAAAATGTTCATGAAAACAGAATGCTATGATTTACAAGTTATGTTAACTCGTTATTTAATCGTGGATAGTGCAAAAACCAACATATTAACTGTTGACAGAGAAAAAAGTTGATTGTTTTTGGATAATTTTGTGATATGGTAATATCTTGCTATGGTGTAGGAGGGTCCCACCAATCAATGTCCGTGTGACCTATGCCCTTGGAATAGTCACCCTTTTCCCCAATTTGAAGGATAAGGCCTCACCAACTGGATATGTAAGTATTATGTAGCAGAGTATTATGTGGTCATGTATAGAGAAAAGCCTTATTTTGAGGTCCTGATACAGGCATCACTTTTGATGGCTTGTAATATTGACAGTACCTCTTGCCTGTTTTCTTGTCTGACAGGAACATTACTACGATCCTCACAGTGGCCAAGGCTACCTGGCCTACAGATTGAAAACGGTTCAGCGCAATACCACAAGTGATTTCAAGAGGAGCTCCAAGTCTGCTGATCAACATGGCCCTAAGACCCTGCATGAGACATCAACATCTGAGCAGCTGTCAGGTGATGAATGCAGAGAAGCGATGTCTGCGATGAAGCATTCAGCAGACCAACCAGGTGTGAGGGAGAAAATTAAGGCAACCTTCAAGCACCGTCAGAGTATGCTACACGATCCAGACCAGTCTTCATTCATCCTAGATCACTTCCCCCGATTCTTGGATACACCAGGCTTGGTAAGAAAAACAGAGACTAGCTTGATGTACCAATTATTAAATGTGTTTTGTACCATGTTTTGACATGGTTTCTGTCTGTGTTAGATTAACCAAGACTTCACAATGCTATTTGGAGAAGACGTCTCGGGCAAGTTTATCGGAAAATGGCCAACGTTCTACAAACCTAGGATTATAACTGTCTGCAAAAGCCTTCGCCCTGGTACTCATGTGGATGACCTTCTGTCTGCTCAAGAGGAAGCGAATGATTATGGTAAGTGTACACGTATTGTGTTTGCCTGTGTTCTTCATATGCGCCTATGAGCAATGTCTGTATACTCATGGGATGTGGGTGTGACTATACTAATCCACTAGGATGGGACAGTGACTTGGCAGCTATCCTGCTTATTCATCTCTTGCCTCCAACCGCAAAAGGGAAAAGACACGGGAAAATCAGTGCCACTGAAGCTACTGATCATGTGGTCAAGTTCATGAAGGTACGTTCAGGATATAGATGGTGACTGATTGTTGCTTCGCCACTTTTAACTCTTAATCCACTGATTCTTGAGAATTTGGATAAAACTTCAAATTAAAAGTTTTAACGTGCCATGTCATTTAGAGGTGTTTAGATGCCTAAAGGAAAGTGGTAAATGTTGTTTGTTTTTTTTTGCATAAATGCGGTAAATTGTTTGTGTGTGTGTGAGTAAACAAATATAAAATACTGTTCCTAATTTTCCCTCTGACACTCTTAGGTGGGGACCAGCATGGTGACATTCCTTGACAGAGTTGGATCAGCACAGCCCTTCCTCCTCTGTGTTGGAGAAAAGAAGAGTAGTATCCAGAAGTTCTACGTCATCCTCGACCAGAAGGCCATTCCCTGTGTGGCGCAGACAGCTGTGGCTGCATTCGACGAACTGTTCAAGGCCCACTTCGTCTTCGCTGTATCCTACGATGAGGCCTTGTGCAACTTCTACACCTTCATTCAAACTACCGTGTATGGGATTGATGTCGGCACTACAAAAGAGAGTCCGCGGGTCAAGGAAATCCGGGCCAAAGTCGATCATACTGAGGTTTGAAAATGTTTACCTGCTACGTGTGCAAGGTACAGCACAAAAGTTGCTCTGTTTATTTTCAACATTTGAAGTTTAGTCATGCTTTGTACCCTGGACGGACATTGCGATTGAAATGTGGCGAGAGTGGGTGTTCCTCTGTTTTTTATACATATTGTGGATTCAAAAAACATTTATTAAGAGTACTGTGGAGGGTTTATGTGGAGTGTGTGTTGTTGGTGGCTGGTTTACAGCCTCACCTGGCCTGAGTCACACTGATTGGACTCTGGCTGGGTGGGGCTGCACACCTGTGGTGCATGAGCAATCATGGCACCCAGGATAAACCAGCCATCAACACACACACTCGAGGAGGAGCACCGTCATGACTGGTTGTACCATCAGCTCGGCGAATAACATCTGGCCTTAAACTCAAATAAACACCTTGAATAACATCTACCCGTGTCCTGTGTCGGAGGGCCCCAAAGAAAGCCACTTTGGTGGCGTGTGGTGAGGACCAACCCCGCCACAAGTACATACAGACTGTGTAGCTTCAAGTTCTGTTGATCCTTTGGACAATGTTGACAGTAATGTTTTTGTTCCTGATCCACTGCCGAGTGCAGTTTCTCTCGTCAGTTACCCAGCTCCTCTTGAAAAAAGACAGTTACTGGATATGTGCAGCTCTATTGTCGCTCAAGTACAAGCATCTGGAGTCCCTGAAAGTACTGTGCAATCTTTAGTTGGTTCAATGGAAGAATTTGTCAATGATGTCCATGTCCAAGCACATGACACTGTTCTTAAATGTCTTTCATCTGAGGTAACTGAACAAACTCTGAGTAAAGTTAAAGACTGTTTTGAGCAGCTTGAAAATCCATTTTCATTCCTCAATACAGAAACTAAGAGGCAAAGACATTTTGAGAAAAAATGGGAAATCGTTGAACCAGTAGATGAAGCTGAATTCTGTTTTGATGAACATTCATCTTGTGGCGCTTTTTCACTCAGAGGACTTGAAGAAATATGGTTTCGATCCAATCCTGCAGCCTCTTGTTAATGATTCAAAAGTTTTGGAGACTCAGGGGATCCAGGTACCCTTTTCAGATGCACCATTAAAGGGGTCTGTTATTCAGGTTACTGGGGATAATTTAGCTATACATGGACTATTTGGTATGGTTGAATCGTTCAGTGCAACCTACTGTTGCCGATTTTGTTTAACTGACAAAACACGTTTGCAGTCAGTCTTTAGTGAGGATGACCCAGACTTAATTCTTCGCACAAAGGAGCTCTTTTCAGAACACTGCAATGCCATGGCACAAAATCCCACTCTAGTTCACTCATTTGGTGTTAAGAGAACCTGTCCCCTAAATGCACTGCAATTTTTTCATTCCTCAGACAATTATGCAGTGGATATTATGCACGACCTACTAGAAGGTGTTGTACAGTATGAGTTGAAGCTTCTTTTTCAGTATTTGGTGAAGGACTTCATTTCTTTAAACACTCTCTCAAAGGATTCAGAGCTTTAACTATGGTTACAGTGAGAGAAAGAACAGACCCAGTGGAGTCAAAGTTAATGATGATGGCAATGACCTCGGGCTCAATGCCATTCAGTCTTGGTGCCTCCTCCGAAATACTCCCTTGATTTTTGGAGACCTAGTTGACCAGAACAACAGTTATTGGAATGTGATTATGCTTTTGATTCAGATTGTAAACATTGTATTCTCTCCAATTATAACAGATGGTATGACTTATTATTTGAAGCACCTCATTTATGACCATCACAAACTTTTTAAGTTGGTGTTTACAGATAAGAGGCTCATTCCAAAGCATCATCTGATGATACACTACCCTAGATGCATTTGGAAAATAGGTCCACTCATACATATGTGGTGTATGAGGTTCGAAGGCAAGCACAACTTCTTTAAGAAGTCGGTGAAGAATTTTAAAAACTTAACCAAAACATTAGTGAAGAAACATCAGCATCAGTTGGCTTTTCATTGGGAGAATTTTTATTTCAAAAGATTACAGTTTGGTCCTGTTAAACATGTCTCAACTAGCAGTATGGAGGGCAATGTGGTCTTAAGGTCTTGTCCAACTTTGAATCTGTCTAGTGTCTCCACTACTTCCTGGGTGAAAATCCATGGAACAGAGTACCAGATTGGAATGTTTGTTAAGATTAACAATATCATTATTGAAGATGATGAAGTGTTTCTATTGGCCACCAAAGTTATTACCATGCATTTTGATGATCACCTGAATGCATTCAGCATTGAGGAGGTGGATGATGTGTTTAGAGTAATTTGTGTGGATGATCTGTTGTACTATAAGCCTTATGACAGACAGTTTTCACCTGAAAATGATGAAAGTATGTATATTGTGCCCTACTGCAGTTTTGTCTGAAATGTGCATTGAATTGTCAAAAATGGATTTAATACAAAGGTCATTTTCTCTATATTTTCTGCCATTTGCCTTTTATTTCAGTTGGTGGGGTATGGGGAAATTTGACACCCGATAGTGTTATTGGTATACACCTAGTAGTGTAACAATTAGTCATTTTCAACACTGAGTTTTGTTGTCTTCACACTACACTGGTGTTGGTGTTGAAGAAAGCAGTGTTCTTTTAACACTGGGAAATTTGCTGTGTAGCCCCTCGGCCTCTACAGTGGATGACAATGTCCCGTCAGGCTGCTGGTTTGAGCATTCTTCTCTGTACTTATCACCATTCACCAGTTCACATATCGTGCGAACAGATCCACAGAAGACACCATTGCCATAGCTCTCCACTCTGCGCTGACCCACCAGGAGCAGCGTCAGAGCTACGTCCGGATGCTCTTTGTGGATTACAGTTAAGCCTTTAACACAATAATCCCGGACAGACTCACAAAACTGGTGACACTCGGGCTCCCTCTTCTCACATGTGCCTGGATAAAGGACTTTCTCACCAACCGACCCCAGACTGTGAGACTTGGCCCCCACCTCTCCTCCACCCGCACGCTGAGCATCGGCTCCCCACAGGGCTGTGTGCTGAGCCCCCTCCTGTACTGCCTCTACACCCGCAACTGCAGTTCAACCCACAACAACAACCTCATCGTCAAGTTTGCTGAAAACACCACAGTGGTCGGACTCATCCCAAAGGGGGATGAGGCAGCCTACAGAGAGGAGGTCCTGAAGTTGGCAGCCTGGTGTTCAGAGAATAACCTCGCTCTGAACACCAAGAAAACCAAAGAGATCATCGTTGACTTCAAGAAGCACAGCACCGACCCAGCCCTCCTTTACATCAATGGCGAGTGTGTGGAGAGGGTCCACACCTTCAGGTTTCTCGGCGTGCTCATCTCCGCGGACATCTCCTGGTCAGAGAACATCACAGCAGTCATCAAGAAGGCTCAGCAGCGACTACAACCTAAACTCCAACCTGCTGCTGACCATCTATCGAGAGCCTGCTGACATCACAGTGTGGTACGGCAGCTGCACTGTTGCAGACAGGGAGAGGCTCCAGAGAGTCGTAAAGGCAGCTCAGAAGATCATTGGCTGCCCTCTCCACTCACTGATGGACATTTACACCTCCCGCTGCCTCAGCAGAGCCAAAACCATCACCAAAGACAGCTCCCACCCTGGCTTTGACCTGTTTGATCTGTTGCCCTCAGGGAGGCGCTACAGGTGCATCAGGACTAAAACAAACAGTTTCAAAAATAGCTTCTTCCCAAAAGCAATAACCACCCTGAACTCTCGCATGGACTGACATGGACTCTTTTCAAACACTACTAAACACTGTCAAAAAACCTTACCTACTGTGCAATATTTTACAATGTGAAATACTCTACAATGTGCAATACTCTTTTTTCAATGTGCAATACTCCTACTACTCCTACAATGACTCCTCAGGACTGTGCACCTTACCTCCCTTTTCTTTGCTTATGTTTGTATTATATTGTATATTTTTTATATTTTCTTGCCTATGTTTCTATTGTGTTTTTTTTTTTTTTTTTTTTTGTTATTGGAGTTGGCTTTTAATCTCATTGTACATGCGGATAATGACAATAAAAGGCATTCTATTCTATTCTATTTTATTCACAGAGGTTATGCAGAACACAACATGCTGTCACCATGGATTTGACCTTGTGTGTGTTGCAGTGGTTTCTTTTTAGCAAGCACCTCCATCTGCCCTTCAGTCTGCCAAAAGCATTCTCAACCACTGCCCTGACTCTGCTTGATGTGTGGTTGTACAAGAGCTGCTGGGGTGTCCATTTTCTGTCAGCCAGCTTTTCCACATCATGTCCAGAAATGTTCTTTGTTTCATCAGGGAGTAGCAAACCCATATCCACTAGACCAGTGGTTCTCAAAGTGGGGTCCAGGGACCCCTGGGGGTCCATGGCACATGGCCAAGATAATAATAATAAAAAATAATAATAAAAATAATTTAAAAAAACTCCTAGAGAGAGAGAGAACCGTCATGGCAGCATTACCATCTGCTCGGCTTGTACCATCTTGCCATCTTTGTCTATTAACAACTGGCGAAGGGACTACCGATGGAAATTAGCCTTTCAGCTAACTCGGGTATATTTACTTTCTGTAGGAAGTTGATTAATGTACATTGTCCCTTTTTAAAAATAAAGAATTTGAAAATTGCCATCTCCAATAAATGGATACTTAATTCAACAACCTGCTGTCTTTAGTCGGAGGGCCCCAACAAAAGCCACTAATGTGGCAGGGAAAACTGCTGCACTCCTGTACTCTGAGTTGGTCGAAAGTTTCCACAGTTCAATGGTGATTCTTTTTTGAATGGGTACACAATGGCGGTAGTTAGTGTCACGTTTCCCCCAGTACTGTTTGCGGTCGATTGCTGAGGTATCCAGAAATGATGTATCCTCTTGGCCTTGTGAAAGTTGGAACCACAGTTTCCCACCACGCCGTTGCTATCGTGTACCCAAATAGATGGCGAAACGTTACGTATTCTGCAGTACTTTATATCTGAAACACAGACAAAGGTGCCAAAAATATGTTTTTGTGGTCTACAATAACAATATTCGCCATTTTCAGTCACTTGAGATATTAACGTCTTTCCATTCTTGTTCTTTGTGCCCGATAGTGCGAGTCTGTCTCAGTCATCTCACGGTCAATCTCTGCATTAGCTTGTAAAATCTGCATTTTGCTAGCTACACTTCTGCTTTGCTAGCTAGCATTTTTGTCACGTTCAGTAATGTCAACCTGTGAAAATTGATAATTGAGTTGTTTGTGTTTGCACGTTTCCACCATAGACTGTATATAAAGACCTTTATCTTCATACAGTCTATGGTTTCCACCGTTCTCTGCCTGCAACAACTCAACTCTCGCAACTCTCACCATTTCCGAGCGAGACTTCTCCTTGAGTGAGACTCGGTAAGGCAATAACAAATAGATCGGATGAAGTGAAAGGTAAAGACAAATGTTTTATTTCTCTGCTAATGTCGGACACTTATAACAACCTGAGCCTGTCAGTGGCAAAACAAGCACTTATAGAGGACGTACGTTGACAGGGTGCTATTGCTCCATAGGTTTACATGGCGTTTCAAGGTTGACAGCTGAAGCCCTCTCGCTCAATACTGGACCAATTAAAGAAATTGTTGTCTGCATTAGTCACTGAAATGATGGGAAAATATGTTCATAGCAACCAAGTATAACATTTTTGTAATGAAGTGTAAAATCTGAAAAAAAAACATTGCTGACTACAAAACGTCTTTCCACAATGTGTGTAAAATGTTTTCAGGATGTTGTTCACAGAAAGCTGGCCTCTACATCCCTCTTTATTTTTTGCAGAAAGTGCTTGACAGGATGAAATATTGATAACCTTAAATTACACTTCTTTGACTTTAGTCATCAAAAGAAACTTCTGTGGTATAGACCAGGCCTTTTTCCAATCAATATTAGGCCTATTTACAAAATTGTCTCAATTAAATATTGCAGATGGAACAGAAACAATATGGCTAATAAACCCTAATTTTTGCATTCCTACCATTATAATGTGGCAGACTACGGACTGGAAGGCTGGGGTCAGGAGACGGCAGGGATGGATACTGAGGGCAGCTCTTGTAGGCCTATAACATGCATATGCCAGAGGGGATAGCATCAAAAACTAAAGCAAATTGGTTTCAAGTAACTGTTGTAGGCCTACTTGGCAAGAAATTCACAGTAATTATAAAATAGACCATGTTCATTAAAACAACTAACTCACTAGTGCAATACCACTGTTAAACCACTGATCATAAAATAACGTTTTGTTTTTATAGATTATTGATCCGGATATAAACTGCATGTGGAGAGAACCAAGTTGTGCTCATAAACAAGTGCCCAAGCCAAGAGGACCTTATGAACATTTGAAAGCTTGGTAGGGAGCTTAATAAAATAATTATAACATTACAAACTTTAGGCCACCTAAATGTGAGAAAACATGGTGAGAAATAAAATTCCAGATAGAAGTGACATTTTTAAGATAGCTTGATCCAGTTTATTTTAAATGTGTTGCTGTGAGAACTCGTCTATGAAATTACTATCGCTGGATATATTGAGATCCCACTATTTAACTTTTCTTAAATAGTGTGTTTTTGTTATTTTCATAGGAAAAAAGGTTGGATATTGAGTTGTCAACAAGGACACAGGATATAGGCTACCTTCTGCTTTGGTGAGCACTGAGCAAACTTCTGCCTTTCAATTATCAATCTCTTTGTAACCATTGGTTGAGTCTATTTTGAGTGTTTTGGTGATCCGGGTGAAGTTGGAGAGCTGGGTTTCATGTTTGGTTATTAGGACTCCAAGGTTGACTTCGTGTCTGAGTGCAGGTGACGTATGACGCCAATGAAGTGACAAATGAAAAACATGATTTGTGCATCTTGTTGGCAAAAACCAACGCACTAGGGTGTCAGGTAGGTCATATATAGATAAATAGATATCAATCATCTGGGGTGCCATCATTTTAAATGTCTAATAAAATGTATTGCCTATTAAAAGACTATATATCTAATATAGATACCTATATAATCTGGGTGTTCGGTATGAGATATACTGATATGCCAAAAAACGACTTAAGTACTGTACCAAAGTATTTAGTCGGCCCCCATTGGGGGAACTTTTATTTTGAAAGGCAATGACAACACCGCCGACCATCGTTCAGTTTGACTCCTGCTAGCGCTGCTTTGACCGCGGCCAACACACGAGTGGGAATCTGGTGGGCACCGAGTCCGAGGTGAGTAGCAGTGTTTACCTGTCCTGCTGACAATATCTATACAGGGTCTGCATTCATATTGACATAACACACTGTCATCTGGCCACAGTCGTTGAAGTCGTGCTTGTCAATTTGGCAGGTCTGACGTGCTAGCAACTATTCCAATTAGCCTGCGGTTAGCTAACTGCTAAACAGGTTCCTGTGGCTTCTTCTCAGTGCAGGCGACTAATCTCCATAACTGGGTTTGCTTGTGGCCAATACAATACTGAATGTTTAACACATTACAATAGTTGTTATTTACATAAGACCGAATGTAAATCATTAATTGTTCATTGTACATTTAATATGGTAAAATTAAATATGTTGTAGTTTATCATTATGTAGTTTGATGTGTGTGCCGAAGTTGCTCTAGTTAATCCTATTATCCATATTCAGATTATTCACTGTGATACTATCACATTGATCCATAGTCTAGGTGGACTGTTTGGGTTCAATATGCTAACAACAAATACCATAATTTATAGTTTGTTATATGAAGCTCACTTGCATACTTTTATCTGAAAATCAACCAGGCATTGAATTGTTTTTGTTATTACAAAAGATAACTATGGCTTTCTTATAGACTATGTCATTGGGTATTAATGAGGTACTAATTTTGATTTAATTTGGATACTTTAAACCATATATATACTTTAAGCAATATACATTTTACTTTTAAGTTGTGTCTGTCTTCTTATTTGAAGTGAACAAACGGCCATTGGACAAGTGACTGTATGTGACAGCTGGCTAGAAACAGATTTGCCATGATTTGCTTTAATCATTTTTGTTCTACTGTAAAAAAAAATATTGATAATGTGTAGTGTAATAAACTTACTTAATAAGCTTGCTGACCAAAACCAATTCAAGACAATTGTCATTAAGTGTTATTACTTGTTAAGTCAGTAACAATATATATCAATAAATATAGAACTGTTCAGCACTGCCCATGGTGACGACTACATTAATGGATTTCAGTGTGAATTTGCCCTGCTGCTCTTGTCCCAGAGGTTAAAGCCTCACTAGGTGACACCTTCCTCTGCCCTCCTCTACAGCTCCAGTATCCCAGAGTAAGATGCTAATGAGGGCTAGCGGGATAGTAGTTGTCATGGACACACAACAAGCACAATGACACACCACACACTCCCCGACTCCCAGCTATCTGTCAAGGGGGCGGCTCTTCGCATGGTCGACCTGCCTCTCTCCGTCTACAACTCCCTGGCACAGGTAAGGGGGATGGGAAGTGCTGACTATGACTTTGTTGTTGTAGTTGTTTTTGAGTTGAGTGAGCAGGGACAGTGCGGTTGGCCAAGGCGCCTGTTTTACCTTTCATAGTTAATTTTCATTACCTACCACTTTATTGTTGACAACTCAATATACAACCTTGTATTAACTTTATTGTTCATCAGACGTGACAAAAGCATTTTGTTTTCACATGCGGGTAGGCCAAGGCGAGAAGGGCGAGATTCGCTTACATTAGCCAGCACATTTATATAAAAAAAATTTGAATAGAAATTTCAGCATTTGATTAGGATTCATTTTTTTTACTATTCGATTTATATTCAACTCACGAAATTCGTTCCAACAGCCCTAATCCTCATATAGAACTTCCATTGTGTTGTCTTTTGAAAATGGCATTACTTAAACAGTTAATGGTCGCTAATAGATCCATCCTTTGAATTTAATTTGTATCTTCTTTATTTAATTTGTTGCTATCATTATAGATAAAAGGGCCTGTGCTTTTGTGTTTGGCATTATTCTGATTACACACACACGTAAAACCACACACGCAGACACACTCACTCTCCCTTTTCATCTCTGTGGCAGGTGACCCTGAGCAAAGGCACCAAACATCTGGTGGCTGCTACAGCCTTGGGAGCGGTCTCCCTCCTCTTCCTCGCCCGCCACTTCCAGCGAAGGAAGGGCCGCAAGAAGGCCCAGTCCCTGCAGTGGGAGCAGGCTGGCTTCCAGTTCCCTCCCCCAATCCTGGTAGAGCAAGGTGAGGAGCTGTCTCATCAGGCAGTCTCTCTGCTTTTTCCAATACTGCATCCTCCATTCTGAGTCCAACAGTGTTGCTTTAGAAATCGTGGACGGGCAGAAAAGTTCAACCCATTCGTTCACCGGAAGGGGATTGCAATACGATATTGTAATACTACTACTACTACTACTACTATTTTGTTTAGTGTGGAGTGTGTATGGTTGATGGCTGGTTTAAGCAGCCTCACCTGGCCTGAATCAGAATGATTAGACTCTCGGGCTGGGTGAGGCTGCACACCTCTCCAATAAACTGGTTTGTACAAACATCTACCTGTGTACGTGTGTGGCAGAGGAGCCCAGCAAAGCCTATTGGGTGGCGTGTGGCAGGGTCAACTGCCACATTCAGCTTTAGTGAGAATTCTCTGCCACGCTCATTTTCCTCTCTGAGCTATCGTCAATTTAACTGTGTGTGTGCGTGTGTGTGTGTGTGTGTGTGTGTGTGTGTGATGTAATCACAGTGTTGTGCAAAGCATGCTCCTCTATAAGTAGAAGGCTCCAGATAAGTGTGTTAAGGCATCTAATCACATTTTGAGGGGCTTACCAGTGATAAGAGTCCTATGCTGGTATTGAAAGAAAGGGAGGAAGCAAGATGGTCAACTAAGAAGTTGAGCGGGGTCCAAAAGAATTAGTGTTGCATGTTAACATGTTGTCATGTGTTTGGACAGTAAGGAGGACTCTATGAGCAACTAGTCGCTGTCTCATGCTCGCTCTAATAAAATGAAAACACTACATGAACAATAATGGTAACAGTGTTTGCTGTCTCGCACTCTCTCCAGACGCCACCAGTCAACAGATCACTGTCTCCCTCAACTCTAAGAAGTGTGGTGGGCTGCTCAACAGAGGACTTAACAGCAGACTGTCTGGCTCGCTGCAGAGCCTTGGCTCGGTGAGCGCATTCTGCACCCAATGCATAGCGCCAAACCTCTAGCAATTAGTCATATATTACTCAATAACAAACCTATTGGCTACCGTTCATCAGCCATCACAAGTCCAAAGTAAATTCCCGTCATGTTTGGCTCACGACTTCAACTGTAATCTGAATAGAGATCATAAGGTCTACTACATGAGTATAATGTATATCTGCTGAAGTCAACATGGTCATACTGTGGTGACGTTACCGTAATCCATGAACTGCCTACCCGCACGTCTCATTCCTAGGTAAAAACCATTGACTCTGCCAGTAGCTGTACATGTGGCAATGAATCCATCTGCTGGGACAGACCGGCACATGAGGACCTCTGCAATGTGGTCAACATCCCGGTCACCACTCCAGAGAACCTCTACATCATGGGTAAAGAAGGCCTTTAGGAGGTCTCCACATGTGTAGAGAATCAGACCTATCCTGTGCCTATGAGATGATTACTATTTCACCACTGGAATGAAACCATGACACCTGCAGGCCTAGTGGCATGGCCCCTATGTTCAAGGATCTGATCACCTAACCATCATCCCGAGAGGACCCGTATCCGGGCAACCCTCTCAAACGCAAAGAAGTCGTAAGGCATTTAAATGCGTGAGAAAGCATGTGTCGCACTCCTAGACCGATTTAGATTCTCAACTTTTAGTCTATCATAACCATAGTTAGCGAAAACAACAATTCAACCCAAAACAAACTAATAAGAATGTAAAAAGAGTTATGTATTTCATAACTGTGCGTGCACAGCAATAGGAATCGTTTTCACATCATGTTATCGACACTATATCATATGAAAGCTCAGACTAAAGGCCAAAAAACATCAAGAACAAACTTTACTTTTTGAGTTACAACCACATCTTACCTTTGCTGTTTTTGTCATCAAAGTTGATAAACTGATAATCCAGTGTCTGGGCACGATTTTGAATCCTCGCAGGGTGTTTACAGCCATGTGTAGTAGTCAAGAAAGGGTTTCACATAGGAAATGGGTAAATTGGCTTCCATCAGAACAGTCTTTATTGCCATCTGGTGGCCGTATAGTGCAATTGGGATTGTTTGGCTTTGTGTCGTTCAATTCCATTCGCAATGAGCTTTCAATACAAGGAACAAACGTCAAAATTGAACAATGGGTTCTCAAGATATTCACCTGTTTGTGTCTCATCATGTTTGTATTGTCATTTTTGCATTGGATTTGTTTTTATTTGGAGACTCCTAAACCTACCTCTAACAACAGCTCTATCTTTGCTCTATTTCAATGTATTGGCATCAAATCCTGACCCAGGCCCTCATCAGATGTTGTGCTATGGCCCTACAGTGCTATAGGGCTACCAACTAATAATGCACTAGGTGTTATTCACACTAAAACATGACATTTATTTCAGGCGTTTTGTCATCTCCCAGGTATGGAGCTGTTTGAGGAGGCACTGAGGAGGTGGGAGCAGGCGCTGTCCTTCAGGAGCAGGCAGGCCGAGGAGGTCAGCTGTGGCTTCCTCAAGATGGCCTCCGTAGACGCCGCTGCTGCAGAGGAGACGGTGGAGGTAAGCATCCCCCCACGTACAACACAGAGGTTCACACATGTTAATGTTGAGGTGTTCTGGTTTATGTGTAAAATGTGGAGTATGTTCATCCTGTTGACAGGGAGGGAGAGAGATAATTCTAGTATCCTGTTTAACATACCTTATATCATGGCCCAGTGAGAGGTGTGCATTATTTGCGATACATCCACGGCCATGACGCAAGCAGCCTCATCACCAGTCTACGTCCGCATTCCATATGAATCTCATGTTAACTGACGTTAGGCATTATCCAGACCCATATATTTCTCCAGTCATTTGTCGTTTGTTTACAGGCACACACAAAGTAGTGCAAGCTAAAAGTTGTACTTTTGAGACGGAATCAAAATATGAATCAACACCCTTATATTTTTATTGATTAGTAAGTGGCCATGGTAAAAGTGGGATAATCCACTCCGAGGTGTGCATTTATTGAAAAAGAATGCACTTCGCGAAGGCAAACCTTGGTTCTTAGCCCTCGCGTTGTGCATTATTTTTCAATACATGCACACCTCGTCGTGGATTATCCCTTACATAACTAACATCACTGTTAAACCAGTATTTCTGGTGGGAATAGCTACTAAGCCAGTGGAAGCTACATAGACCACAGCACATTCTATCTAGAACGTCTGCCGCGTTAACTTGCTTATGACCGAAGATATTGGATTAGAGCAGATCAGATTGTTAATCTCGGCCACAGAAACCAATCTGTTCATTTGAGGAGAGTGCCCCAATACTTGGATTAAGCTCTGGTTCATTACCAGGTCGAGAAACTGAATGTAACTCAACAACGTCTCAACTAAATATCTTTCACATAAAAGGTGCATTTTTATTTTAGAAGAGCAGCCACTAAATTACATATAATGCTATTGAGACAGTCACACTATAGTCCACTCTGCAAAACTGCAGCATTGTCATATCTGGTTCCCAGAGATTTCAGTCATGCTACTCCCTCCCAGGTGTTCTTGGATCTGTACATTGGTGTAGAACATTGTGCATGTGTTTTCAGGAAGCTGTCAGTGCCGAGTTCATCCACAAGCTGGAGTCCCTGCTTCAGCGTGCCTACCGTCTGCAGGAGGAGTTTGAAGGGGCCCTGGGAGAGTCCGAGCCCCACTCCCACACCAGCAGCCAGGGTTAGCGCGCGCGCGCACACACACACACACACAGACACAGACACACACAGACACACACACACACACACACACACACACACACACACACACACACACACACACACACACACACACACACACACACACACACACACACACACACACACACACAGCAAAGGCCAGCAACCGAATATAGCGACATGATCTCGTTCAAAAACCTTCGACACAAACAAACACTTGTCTATTCAGTGTGCAATATGTGTCTGCACTAACATTCACTGAGTTTATTTGAACAAATTAAATGTCAGATTCAGTGCACCTGATTGTTGCTGCACAGTGCAATAAATATAATATCTAAGGACAGTTGGGAGATCATATATGTGATCTCATTGTCCATTGAACATGTAATGAGGCCTGCCTGCTCTTCCAGAGAGACTAGAAGAGCTTTGTGTCTTGGAGCTGGAGGACAGTGGGCCAAGGGACAGCATGAGCATCGCCTCCAACGACTCCTTTGTGTCAGCGGCAGAAGTGAGTATCAGTCGGTCGCCACTGTGATCTGACACCTCACCTCTAAACCTGTCAAACTGGCAGGAGCCAGTCTGATAGTTCGGTGCTGGGAATTCCCTCTTGGTATCTCCATGGTTGTCACTTGCTTTGCTGCCCATCTACTTCCTCCTTCACATCTTTAAAAAAGAGATATCGTAACCTTCATGAAGGATTAACTTTGAAGTCAGGAAGTTGCAGCTTGTTACCATTTAACAAACAAATGAGCAATCCAGCCTGGTACCGGTGTCATACCGGGTCAGCCAAATGAGGATATATAGTAATTGTAATGTTTCCGGGCAGTGGCACCTGTCTGGTACGAGTTAAGGCAGGAGGGATAGATTAACATAGCCCAGGTCTCCCATTAACTCCCCGTAAGTGGTCATCTCTTTGTTTACCTGGTTAAGATTGTACAACTAAACTGTAAAACAACCCTTGTCTATAGTAAATATATTGGATGTGTGGTGCGCAAGCATAGCTATATGTGCTACGATCATTTATTTGCCATTTAGTTCTGTTGTTGCCATTATATCAAACTTATTTTTTTCCTCGAGTCACTGCAAGTCTTGGCTTGTGTTGGTCACCATGGATAGAGGAATAACACTTGAGAATAACTGGGTCAAGGCTGATGCAGAGAGAGAAGTTACTATTAATAGAGCGATAAGTCACCATGAATAGTTCGCCCCTGCAGCACCCCACAGTATATCAGCCAGTTCCTATTGTGGAACTGACGTGTTAAATCCACCAAGTGCCGCGTTCACACTGAAACTGTTCTGTAGTAGTGTATTATAGCTCAGTGTTCACTGAAACTGTTCTGTATTATAACTCAGCGGTTGATTGGATCTGAGCTTCATTTCTTGTTTCTCTGGCACTCATTCCACAGTGGTTGAGTTGAGAAAACATGACCAACAATAGAACAGTAATCCAAACATGAAGTTTGTGTGGAAATGTTGCAGAGGGCAAATTATTCTATATTTCTAGCCAGCCGACTCTAGCTAATTTTACGGCAGCAATTAGTTGATAAAACAGTATTGTTGGTGTGCAGCCAAGTCCCTAGTTATCAGTGTGGGGTACTGGGATTCTTCTCAGGCTTGACCATGAGCCCTTGTTTTGTTTGCACTGTCCCAGCTGTCAGAGCGGAGGAGCGCCTCCTCTCAATGCCAGCAGCTCTTCTACAAGGAGGCTCTGCAGCTAGCCGAGGACGGCAGCATCTCCTGTAGGGTGCTACGGTGAGGTCCCACTAGCTGTATACATATATGCAAACAGAATCATATGAAATCACAGCAAACCACATGTGAAAACACCTTGCTATGTAGTACAGACTCACTACTGATTAAAGCCCCTTTGCCACGTACCATTGTGGCGGGTTATCTCCTGCTTACTCGTCCCCATCTTGTGACACAAGGCCACACACACACACAACTAACGCATCTGACGACTGGCAGAGCTCAAACACTCGCTACAGAAGCATCATAGAGAAAAATGAACTGTCGATGGTTCAATGCACTGCTCTTTAAACCAACCTGGTTCATTTTATGGGAAATACAACCTACTATAGTGTGACCAGACGTCCCAGTATGCCAGGGACAGTCCCCGGAAATGTCAGTTTTTACGGGTTTCTCAATATATTAATAGATTTAGGAATGGCAAAGTTGTAGCTTGGTGATGAATATTAATTTCAGTTGGTAATGACAGTTGGTAATTGGGCTTGTGTCTATCTGGTAGGCTGTGATGTGACCTCGCTACACGGGGGGCTATCTATTGACATTATACTATAAGCAGGCGCGACCGATCAAACAATGGCTATCAATACAATATAGAACAATTCCATATTCAAGTAACCCACTTTGGCTTGTTTTTGGCTGCTTTAACCAAAGTTTCCCCAATCTTTTGCTACATCTACCATAAGAATAGGCAACATGTAAATATGTGCCCTTTTTATTTCAGAAATGCTAATATATTTTATTGATATATGGACCGCCAAAGTACAAATGTCCCAATTTTTTTATTTCAGAAATCTTGTCACCTTAACCTAATCAAGTGAGTGTGCGTGCCTACCTCTAAGTACTGTTAAGTTTTAGTCTAAAGCTATTGCCCGGCTTTCATTCTGTAGGACTGAGCTGCTGGAGTGTCTTGGAGACACAGACTTCTTGGCCAAACTCCACTGTGTGCGTCAGGCATGCCAGGTATATCATGCTCACTGAGCTTTTAGTTTGACATTGGACCATGATCCATCACGACCAGAGTACCATGATGCGTCTTTTCATCCCCAGCTTATTTTGAGTGAAAGGACGACAAGGACGTTTCTGGTGGACACCGGCAAAAAAATACTGTCTTCCATCATCGTCAAAGCACAGAAGGTAGGACATCTACTAACATGGAGGAGGCTAATGGCTATGTGTAAACTGAATGCTAACATGGGCAGTATGTTTGGCTTTCAGAGCCCAAAGCGATTTGAGGAAGTGTTTGAGGAGATGATTTCCTTCTTGGAGCACGCAGAGCATTGGGAGAACACAGAAGTGGAGCTTGCCACCCGTGGGGTAAGAGTCCCTTCAACAGTTGAGCATAAATTACACATTCTAAAAAATAAAAAAATGCATTCATAAACAATTAATTGTATAATTTCTTCACCAGGGTCAAGCACTTGAATTTCTATGACATAGTCCTGGACTTCATCCTCATAGAGTCCTTTGAGGACCTTGAAAATCCGCCCATCTCCATTCAGAATGTGGTCAACAACCGTTGGCTCAACAGCTCCTTCAAAGAGACAGTGGAGTCACCGGTTCTGCTACCTTCCAATCAGCTTCTATCAGCTCATAGTGTATAATGTAGTGTACCCACTCGCCAACTGGGTCTTTATTTCCGATTTGTATTCCGTAGGCTGTGGCATCTAGCTGTTGGTCAGTGCTGAAGCAGAAGAGACAGCACATGAAGGGTAGTATGAGTTATTTTAAGGGATATTACCAGGCTAAACTCCAAGTACTGTACAGCTTGATTTGAGCCAACGATTAGCCAACGATTAAGTTGCATTACTTTACCCCCCCAAAATGTCCCTGCCCGGGTGTGGGGGGTACTTTCCAAAAGGACAGTAACTTTGGGGGTTCACCGGGTGTATTTTTCCCTGCCTGAATCGGAGACCATACCTGTTCTATTCATCCATCCGTTTTCTTCTGCTTATCCGGGGCCGGCTCCCTCCAGCAAGTTCTGGGTATACTCTCCTACCAGTTGGAAGTGCCCGGAAAACCTCCAAGCACAGGAGGCATCCTGATTAGATGCCCGAACCACCTCAACTGGCTCCTTTCGACGCAAAGGAGCAGCGGCTCTACTCCGAGCTCCCTATAGCCTACCATCATTATTAAAACCTTTTAGTTCCTGGGACTAGAAAATGCTTTTTGGCAGAAACACAGCTGAAGTACTGTTGCATTTAGTTTGGTGGGTGTGGTTGTTTACATACCATCCATAGTAGCTGCAATTTAGTTTTTTTTGGTGTCACAAATTCAGACCAGATTGTTTTTTCCCTATGTAGACATTTAAATAAATTGTATGTGATAAGGGTTTGTTTTAGCTTGGAAGTATTCTGTCTAGTAAACAAGATAGACGCTTACCTTCAGTGGCACAGACGTGCATTGTGATCCAAAAGCCCATTTAAAACCAAAAGTCGACAAAATCCGTCCTTACAAGAACATATGCAGTACGTTCTTTACACTCAAAGCTGCTTAGGAAAAGTTATGGCTCATATCATTAGGGAATTAAGCCCCCAATCAAACCCTGTGTTCCTTATTCTAGGTACCCGATGGCTTTATTGCCCACTTCTATGCTGTATGTGAGCAGATCAGCCCGGCCCTGGCCTGGGGCTTCCTGGGGCCCAAGAGCTCCCTGCATGACTTCTGTCGCTTCTTCAAGGTAAAGATGGACATCAGATTTGATAAGTGATCATGGTTTGAAATAATTAAGCTCACCATCAGAACATCGTCATTCTATGAAACTACACTTCATTTTCAGTTTTTAAGTGGTTTAATTAAAAGCATAGATGTTAACTTTGGCCTTTTAAATAGTGCATTTCAACACTTCCTCAGGACCAGGTGCTCTCCTTCCTCAAGGACATGTTTGACCTGGACACGGTGCGCTACGCCACGGTGGAGAGCCTGGCTGAGGACATGCTGCACCTGCTTCACCGCCGCTCCGCCCTGCTGCTGTCCTACCTGGGCAACGGCCGGGTCCCTCCACACATGTACCCAGTGGTGCCCAACGCACTCATTGATACCGGAGTCCAGTGATGGAAAACTGATTGTGTTGTTGGGATTATTTTTTTAAGCCCTGCCTACTGTACCCAGGGGCCACATGGCATAGTGCCCATTTGAGGTGGTTTTCAATGATACCAAATTAGTGCATATAAGGGCCCACCTTATGCATTTCAATGTCCCCATTGATTTGGTACTCAAACACTACAATGTGAATTTATTTAACTACCTTCAGCCTGTAGGTCAGATATATAGACAAATCATGCAGTCACTCTTTGAGCAGTGGATCATACACCAGCATACGCTTTCATCAAGTCCACCTTCCAGTGCCAACGCAATGCATCTTCAGTGGGGCTTTTCGGACAAGTTTTAAGCATTGAAAACCGACCAGTGGGTACAAATTTCATTTTTTGTATTGATATTTTAGAACATAGCCATGCCCATTGTGGGGCCATGTAGCCAGTATACATTTTTACAGCATGGATTTGAACAAGTTGTCTAAAGACTGCTAGTTCTAAAAACAAACTAAAATCTTGCAATTAACACCGTCGATGGAAGATAAACACACCAACCACGCAATAAGGCCCTGGACCTAGAGCATTACGTACAAGATACTTGACATCTCACCAGTGTATTGTCACAAAGCCTTATTTTTACCACCCGTGTGTGAGCCATGTCTACAATCATTGAATATTGAGTGTTAACTGCTTTAGTGATTTAGTGCACCTGTGATGTCCAAGATATTTATTACCCAAATAGGGTATACATGCACAATAAACATTGAGCAATAAACTGAACTTGAGCAGTGTTTAAATATATGGGATTGTTCCTAGTAACGCCTTCATTGCAAGTGACAAGGATTCCAAAAACGTAAGTGACTTGCGACTCGTTAAGTCGCATTTTGTTGTACTCGATAAAAAAAAACATTCTAAAAGCGAAAAAGTAGCCTTAGGAAGCTATCAGGAGGGATTCTGAATTGTACATATCCATGCCATCTTAATGTGGTATAATCACTGCAAACAAGGCAAGAATTAACTAATTCATTACAATTTTATTAGTGGACATGGCAACATGAAGTCAAAATAAAACCATAAGTACATTCCATAATATACACAATACATGAAACCTTGTTTACCTCTAAGGCATGCTCCTGATTGCTCCCTGCCGTTTGTGTCTTCTACAACCCCCTTCGACCTCCCGTGTTGAAACACTCAGATGAAAAGCGCATCTCGGATAAGCAAGCAACTTCAAATAATGACCTTTCACTACAGATGGCGCAATTTTACAAACAAATTCTATTAAAAATATCCCTCCCTCTCCCAACACCCCCAGAAATATAAATGCAAGTCAAGAAATGTATAACCACGAAGTACATCAGATCCTAGACCTCATCTAACTCAAGCATTAGTTCTGTTCAAGGTGTTACTTAGGGCAAGATGAGAAAAAGGCATCCAACAAATCAATTTAAATAACCATTAGACAAGTCAATGAAATGGTTAAAAACAATCCGAATTCAAAGTATGCATCTCACAGAACACCGCAATTTTTACAGTTTTTGTATTTCATTGCATTGTGTTTACCTTAATCTCTGGAGCTCTGGGAATGGTCTACTGTTGCGCAGCAGTAAAGACTCAAAGGATTCCTCGTTTGGGGGGAAACTACCACGGGCCTGATTCTACGACCTACGCTTGCAGCATCCTCCAACACTGTGAGCAAGAAGTGAAGGCAGCAGCAGTTTAAAAACGGTAGATTTGACTGCACTGGGGCAAGTTCACACCATCACACAATAAGCATATATAGTGCGGGGGGATCTGGTAGAAGACAACTGATAACCTCTGCTTATCAATAATCAAAAGGCATGCTATACGTTTCTATCCAAGTCACAAAATATGAGGGGGGGGGGGGTCAAGATGTACTCACTGCCACACTTTCATTGCAGAAAAGACTAATATCAAAGGCTTAATACGTACTACAATTTTAGAAAGACCCACGGACAATTCAATACTGTTCAACTTGTGCTGTTCTAAAAATAAACATTGTAATGGCTGAAGTCAAATCTAATAGAACAGGTCATTAAAGTTTATATCATGCAAAGTCATTCAGAGTGAGAGCACATCAATATCTATGAAGAGAGCAGTTGATATTCAATACTCCAGTTTTTTTGTTGTTGCTCAGAACCAATTAGATGCATTTTAGGCATGTATCACAACAGGTAAGCATCTTTGTGCATTATGCAGGTTAAGTCACAGGTAAAAGAAAAACACCTGGTTTCCTTAGGTTTCGCTTACCTGTGTTACTGCAGCAGAACCTAAGGTGCAAGGGTCTGGGGTGACACTGCAAAGATCAGATATTGCACTTTGCCATCAGTGAACAATGCAGTCAAAAGGTTCGGACTCAAATCAAGAACAGCCCTGTCACTGCAGTGCTCATCACAGCCATTGCATGGGCGCGGTCAAAAGCAGACTTGGAGCTACTCGAGTACTTCCTCTACCGGCAGTGCTCGTGTGGGGGGGGACATCAGAAAAACAGCAGAAATCTATACATGCTAGACTTTTCTGAACAATGATATGGCATTTGAAAACATGTCAAATCATATCGCGTTCTAAACAAAAATCGCACTTGGCAGATCGCATGTCGACAACATGGAAAAACAACCACATGTACAGTTCCTATAAACCATCAGATTGTCTAAATAAAAAGCTCTCCCTGCATCCGTTTCGATAATCAAAATGACTGCCTATTAAAGACTAATCTATAACAAACCACAATGCAAACCGTTTCAATATGCTTTCCATAGTGTTGCAATGCATTTATGCAGATGTTGAAGGGAAATTTGAACATTCTCTCAAACATTTAAAGTACAAGAGATTGAATCAATTCTAAACGAATGACAATCCGCTCTATCATACTTACCCAAAAAACGGGAGAATTGCAATAGTTGACAATACTACATTTTGCAATTTGGCAAACAGTGAAATAAGCTCTCAGTTATTGTACTTACAGTATAGGAGGGCTCAACTCAAGGATGAAGGACTGCTTAGCCAATCGACCCTACAAACCCATATTCTTATGATCAAACACTAACAGAATTGTCAGAGCAAAACAAGGACTTTCGCAGTTGTTTTTATATCAAAACTCGTTTAAAGTCTGTATACATAGGGTTCATGGTGAGACAATTTAAAAAGAGGGGAAAAGAGCAAAAACTTTTCAATGCATGATTATGTTACAGCGACAATTTACCTTACTGTCCTGGAAAAGAACAGAACAAAAAAAATATACTACGATGCAACATTTCTTGTGGCCAGGATTTTGGAAAAATATCTTAAAACAAGAGACACACATACTTGCTTACCGCTTTTCTAAACTCGCCTGTGAGGGAGGAAGTGTCTATGATGGCAGAACAGTGCATACTACCCTCAACAAAGATCGGAAAACCAGGCAAGATTAAAAACAACACAATGCCAGAGTATTGCAGTTGATGCATGAGTCAAACGAGTCAATGCAAAAGGTCTCCAACGACAAAAACATCTGCCCAATTCTAAAGCAGCGATCGCATGAAACAACATGTCTAATGAACTCTGGATCACGGCATGGACGTTACGACTCTACAAGACAGCCATGAAACTGGTTGCCAAAAGATAAAGAGGGAGAGAGAGAGATACAGAACAACTTAAAGTCAGCCATTTTAGAGAACTACAAAAATAACCAGGGGCCTGAATTTGAAGCTTCTTTTCATTTACCCGCCCCACAGCAAAACAAGAGCATACATGACACATCGACCCCACTAAACATCCCCACTTACCAACACAGGAGGTTTCATTTCGTTTTATTGCAAAACACAACAGGGAATAGCATTTAAAACTGAGATGATATACATGGCAATGACTACAGTTTAACATGAGTTCTAACGACATTGTATGTAGATACAGGGCTGGAATGACCATCACTAAAAACAAAGCATTTACAAGATAATTAAAGAAAAACAAAAAAAGGAGGACGTGTTCGCCGGGCGAGCAGCCATCTATGTGAAACACCTTCAAACCAAGGAAATTTAAGATCTTCATCAAGGCGTCTGCATCCAAACATTTAACAAAGGATTTGTTTCGACAATGAAGCATTTACTTTATGTCCACGTCACATTACTGGCCCTGCGCAGAAGAAATACATAGAAGATACATTGCATGTTAAGAGCAGAAACACTGGCCGCAGCTTCCCACAAAAGTAAAAAACACCTGTATGGGAAGGAAGCTGTGTCGTTAGGTGAGCCGTGCTGCAGCCTCCAGCGGTACGGCGGATGAAACCTGAGGGGGGGGGAGGGGGGTTAAATGGTACACAGTATCTTGAGAACACCAGGGCGGAGATTAGGGGAGGGGGGGGGAAGGTTAGTAGCAGACACTTGCAAACAAAACTTATAGCAGAGAAGGGGAATGGGGGAGGGGGGGGTGTGAAGACATGTGGGTACAGGTTATTAAACGAGGCATACCTGAGGGGCTTGTGGGGCTCCACCCATGGCCTGGGGGGCTGGCGGTGCCATAGTAGGCGGCCTGCTGGCGGTAGTATTCTGCCCAGGCAGCGCTGTAGTCTGGCTGGCCGGGCTGGGAGGCTGCAGCCGCTGCTGTGGCCTGAGGTGCAGCTTGACCTTCCATGGCAAAAATACAAATAAATACCAAATTCACCACAAACCACTGTGAGCCTAGTTCAGCACACCCGTTATGCAAACACTTGACAGTGGCGATTGTATCCATGGATCGAAAACTTTTTTTTTTTTTACTGATTCCGACACAACTCTGGGCAACCTTGCACTCCCAAGATTTGTGAGACGGGGAACGAACCCACCACTGGTGCTTTGAGTGGCGGGACAGAAACCCTCTGCCTTGCTCTGGGGCCACTGTGGGAGCAGCTACTCTACTGTAGAGAGTGCTACTAGAGAGCACAGCTGCCCATACTATTGTTGACAAAAAAAATTAAAACACCAATGGACTGATCCATAGAATGAGCAGCAGACCATTTTTAAACCCATGAGAATGCCAGGTGCTGCCATGAGAGCAGAGCAATGTCACGCCACTGGGATTCACAACAGTTGAGACTAGACTGAGGCAAACAAGGAAAAGGTCCCACCTTGCTTCTTATAATAATCCTCCCAGGCTTTTCGTGTAGTCCTGGGGGCTGCTGACTCTGCTGGCCTGCAGAAATAAACAACCGTTACACAACTGCATTTGGCAAACTCAATAAAATCCACTAGTTCTTAGGCCCATGGCCCAGTAACCTTAACTATCAAGTCATTCAAAATGGTGACGTTTGCATTACAACAGTACAGTTTGACCTGATTAGATGAACACTGACACAGCATGTCAAGCCCATTACATGGGAATAAACTGCATTCATGGAACATGAGGTGGGGGCCGGTACACTACCATTTGTATTCAAATGGCCCCAAATGAGTCTAGACAACGGGCTACTCTAAATAAAATGAATGGGGTGATACTGTCTTCAAATCCCATTCCTGAAATCAAAACAAAAACAATGTCACAGTCTAAACAGGTTAGGAGATAAACCCAAACGGCTGCGGACTGTTCTAGTTCCACGCACCCGGCAGCTCTGCAACAGGAAGTGGCCCATCTGAGCATCCCCAGTAGCTGTTAAGACTGCCTTTTCTGGCCCGTCTGAGTATCCCCAGTAGCTGTTAAGACTGCCTTTCTGGCCCGTCTGAGTATCCCCAGTAGCTGTTTAGACTGCCTCTCAGTAGGACGTGTACACTCAAGCTACAGTGATATACCCGTTTTCTTGTAATATTCCTCCCAGGCCTTGGTGTAATCTGCCTGTCCACTCTGACCTGGAGCCTGCGGGCCACCTGTTTAAAAATGGTAGAATGTGATTGGTCACCATTCCCTTAGGAAAAAAAAGGAATTAACTGGTATTATGTCCTCCACCTGCTCAGGTCAGGGTCTCAGACCTAGAAAGTGAGGGAAACTACCCTGGGGGGGGGGGCAATGGAAAGAGAAAAAGCCAAATGATAAAAGGAGGTGCTCTGCTAAGGGAGAAAGAAATTTAGACAGGTAACCAATTGAACACTGGTCAAAAAAAAAGGAAAAAAAAAAGAAGAGGCAAGACCAGCAGGCACGGGAGGCAGATAAAGCAGGGTTGCTACACTGCACTACTCTGTCCCAAGCATATGGGGCCCTCCTCTACAGAGACACAGGAACCAAAACAACCCCCGGTGTGGTGAGCTTACCTTGGCCGTTGGATTGCGTGGTTCCGGGGGCGCCGCTGGTGGGAGTCATGGGTGCCTGGGGCTGCTGGCCGTACTGGGAGTAGTAGGCTGCCCACGCCGCCGCGTTGGCATCAGCAGCTGCCTTGTCTGGACATGTATCGTGACCAGGAGGAGAACGTAAGAATCGACCCATAATACATATGTATGACAGAGGTTGACACGTCCAGTTTCAGAAAGTATAAGTGCAAGGCTGTGTCTTTGCATTTAATGCTTCGAGGCAGTGAGATTTTGGGCTGGGCAAATCAGCATACTACAACAATAGTTTAAAATCCTAAATGCATTTGTACAACTGTAATTCTTCCGGCTTCCATGTTCTTAGAAACTACACAAAAAGCAGGGACTCACTGGGGTCGGGCTGGCCCTGCTGCCAGTGTGGGAAGCCGTTGCCCCATCCCTGAGGCTGGTAGGGAGCAGGAGGACCACTGGGGAGAGAGAAACAATCAACTCAGCACCTTCCATTGTTGATAAACCAAACAGCTGTAAAAGTAAAAGGACAGCCAATTAGAAAAGTGTACTCACTGTGGTCCAGGAGGGCCCTGGTTGTAGGGTCCAGGGTTGTAGGGCCCCATGGGAGCACCGGGGGGGCCGGGTGGTCCTGGGGGTCCGTGAGGACCGGGACCTCCGTGAGGACCAGGTGGACCATGTGGTCCTCCCATTGGAGTGACTGGACCCTAAACATTTTTTTGAAAAGTCTTATAATTTGCAGATACTTCTCAGATGCTCTGATTCATTAAGGTGTATGTGAGGGGAAATCAGTTTGCAAGGGCCACATACAGAATATAAAAAAGTCTACCATCACCATGTCAAATTCCTCGTAATCTAGCATCTACTCTAAGCAGCATAGGAAGTGATCCAATGTCTTACCCCGATCTTCTCTTCAACCAGCTGCCTGGCATAGTCGATCTGCTGCGGGGAACCGCGCACGGTGAACATCTTAATGTTGGGGTCGGCGTTGGGTGGAGGGTTCCTCTGGAGTTCGATCCTGGCCCCAGACTGCTGGCTGATGCCCTTGATCGTCTCTCCCCCTGGAGCACAAAGGATGGCACGTTTATCAATTTCCTTTAGAACTAACCCATGACTTCAACAAAAGTTGAGCAGCAGCAAGGCCCTTACCCTTGCCGATGATGAGGCCGGTCTTCATGGTGGGGACAGTGAAGGTGAACTCCTGCAGGCCTCCGGGAGGGCCCATGTTCCAGTTGCCCTGGCCGCGGCCCCTGCCCCTGCCGCCGCCACCGTGCCCTGGGGGGGCCCGCCGGCCTGGACGCTTCTCAGCAGGTCGGAGATGATGTCGGCTGCATGCTGGGCCTGGTCGGGTGGACCCATGATCTGGGCTATCCTCTCTGGCGTGCTGCCGTCGTCTTGTTTGAATTGAATCCGGACGCCTGTGTCACTCTGGATCTTCTTAATCATCTCGCCGTTTCTCCCGATCACAATTCCCACTGCGAACCTGGGCACTGGAACCTGGGAGGACATCAACGAGCCACCGCGGTCAGGAGAGACCACTTGTCACCCCCGGTGCCCAATGTAAATAAATGGTGGAATAAAAAAATGATTTTACTTACTTCAATGTTACTTACATCTAAGTTGTCTCCACCCAACCTAGAACCGTACTCGCCCCTCTGCTCTCTGAACCCCTGGTCTCTGATCAGCTCATCACCAACTCTTTGGCTTGCTGAACGACAAATTATAATTTTTAAGTAAAAAGACCTCTGCATTACACCACTGAGGGAAAATACAAAAAGATGGGGGGGGGGGGGGGGGGGGGGCTGGGGTTGACCACCAACCTGAACTTTGAAAAGTTCCCCAGAAATCCGGAGGGGTTTTGTCTGCGCCTGTGTTTTTGAGGTCCCTCCTGGATCATGACCATCTTAACTCCGGCTCTTTCCTGGTTAATGAAAAAGTAAGTATAGATGAGGCAAAGTCTGAGATAAATGGAGAAGTTAAGGCAAACAATATTGTAACATTATTGGCATGAAACATGAAAACTAACCTGTAGGCTTTTAATGGTTTCCCTCCCTTGCCAATCACCAGGCCAGCTTTAGACGCCGGGACCATGATCTCCTGAACGGACATGCCAGGGCCGTCGTTGTGGTGGAATGCTGGTGTTGGGGCGACCCTTTTCCACAATCTCTGTGAGGAGCCTCTTCGCAGTCCTATTAGGAGTTGAAAATACATTAGCTTATTCTACCAACCACTGGTGGATGACATCCAACTTGAAATCCTGTCAAGGGAGACAACTTACTGGGATAGCGTCTGGTGATCCCGTCAATGTGACCGATCCTATCGGGCATGCCTCCGCTGTCTACTTGACACAAAAAGAACGGTTGGTGTACAAGTTCATACCCATCGCTGGTATGAAGCTAAACAGGTAACAGCTGAAGCCAACTTACCGGGGGCAATCTGTATTTTAACACCCCGATTCCTGCTGCATACGGGATATCTGCTCACCGCCTCGCGCCCCAATAACTGGAGGGGTGTATAAAAAAAAGATGTTACAAAACAATCACAACAAAAACATCCTATCGTTTGTTGAAAGGGTACATTATATATAAGTCATTTAACCATTGCCCCGGACGAATACTCGTCAGACCCCATATATTTCTCTGGTTATTTGTTTGTTTACAGGCACACACAAAGTAGTGCGAACTAAAAGTTGTACTTTTGAGACGGAATTACCCCAAAATATGAATCAACACCCTTATATTTCTATTGATTCGTAAAGTGGCCATGGTATAGGCACGATAATCCACTCTGAGGTGTGCATGTATCGAAAAATAATACACACCTCGTCTTGGATTGTCCCTTACTTACATTACAATGAATGTATTTTACTCACTGAATCCCACCATGCCATCGGGAACCCTTGAAGTCCTCCGATGCCGACCTGTGAAACATTGGAAAGTTAGATGAATATTAATAAAATATATAGAATATAAATTAAATGGGGAAAAAATGGCCCTATATTTACCTTGGGGGACCACCCATTCCTCCCATACCACCCGAGAAGGCTGTAAAACAAAGTAGCACAAAGTCAGGAGTCATGTTGTCTATCCTAGGTCATAGAAGTCAATAGTAAGATATTTTGGATTCAATCTACAAAAAGATACTTACGGTCACTAGGTGCCACTTTCTTTGTCTCTGGTTGGTCTGTGAATATGGGAGAAACAGCCAGTATGAGTATATGCATATTCCCTCATAATCCCACTACTTACAAACATGGCCTGGCTTCACCCGAACCCAAGGGAACACATGCACATTTCTAAAAGCGTTTTTTCAGCCGCCTAAACTGAATACGCAAGACGCCACAGGGAGTAATTAGAAACCAAACTAGACTGAGCCACCTTCAAAGCAAACCTACCTAGAGCCAAAATAGTACCTCATCAAGTCAGTATCCAAAATACAGATCCCAGGTTACATTGTAAAATGTAACCAGCTTCTGTTGGACTTCAACACACAAAATAAACAAATGCATCTGTATTTCTGGATCACGTTTCAAACACGCCCTGTTGTTTTGCTCCAGCTTCAAACCACACAAGAGAACAACAATAACGCACCGTACAAACAGAGCAGCACACTTTAACCAGTATGCCCATCCCCATCGCAAGGCATACACGTAAAACGTCAAAGCGTGTAGATTCGGAAATACACTACCTTTGTCACAATTCATACAGGCAAGCATTTTAAGTGGGGTGAGGACTATCAATGTATCAATTTAGGCCACTGACCTATATTGAGGTTAGGCATGGGAAAATACCCACCAGCATCTTCCAGGGGCCTTTTCTGGCCTCCGTAGCCAAATTCGTTTGTTGTAGGTGCAGCAACGCCGTCCACTCCGATCTTGGCTGCGATCTACAAAAAACAAAACAGTTTAAAAAAAAAATACATACATAAAGCCATACCGCGCACTGTGGGCTGATCGCGGACATTTTGCGGACGTGAAAGGCGGCCTACGTGGTTTCCCGGAAGTTGGAACCAACAAAAGATGCGGGTAACTTCCATGCTAGCCAGCAAGCTAACAGCTAACAAGCTGCGTCGTTGCAATAGACACTCACGAGCAGACCGTAGGAGCACGGATCGACACCAAACCCCCCAAAATCACGCACTTCGCACTTTGAAACATTTTTAAAAACACAATTTCCAACTCAAGACGGGCGAACAATCAAAGGTAGCCGAGCCAATGCAATCCGTGACGACGCGGCAGCCCCCGCTAGTCGCTAGCATCGGACGGTGAACTGCATGCAGTTGGTGGCGGCGGTCGGTCGTCCACGGACGGCCCCTAAAATACGAGCATTTACAAACAAAAGACCTCGACGGTCGCGCTTGGAGACGCATGTCTCCGTGTGTACCTGTCTCGCCCGCTGCAGCGCGTCTTTGAACGCGTCGTTCATCCCGCCGGGAGCGTTGGGAGGACGGGGGAGCCAACGTTAGAGTAGTCCGCCATATCTGCTGCTCTTTCTCCTCTCGTGCCCCGGCGACAGAAGATGGCCGTTTTCGTTCACGCCTAGTCTCGGTCGCGCTCAAGAACGCCTACTCATTCGCGAGCTTTCGCGTCGACGCCGCCGCCCCGCCCCCTCCGCCCCCTCCCGCCCCCACGGTGGCATGTCATACATGATGGCTGTAGGAGTTGACCTCTGGCTGCGGTCTGCTGTGTGTGTCTAATGCCATTCATTACGTACGTACGCCAGACAAACTGCAAATATGTTGAACACAAAAGGTCTGATCATAACTTGTAAGCTGCCTACTTCCAAACCCCTTACCTGTTCAACTTTGATCACATGACATCAACTCCACACAACAAATTAATAAACTGCTGGCCCAAATTATATTCACCAACACCATATAGTTGAGTGGGCCTCATATTTGGGTGCATCCAGGACGGGGTTAGAAATGAAACAAAAGAAAGGCAATAAGAAAGGTCTGTATTGTTCGACATTACTTTATGCCTCGTTGAAATGTCTGTCCGAAAACACAAAAAGGCTGTACCTGGGTGAGATTTTTTCTACATACATTAGGGTACATTCATTTTCACACAGTTCACTGTATTGCGTCTACGCCCGTCAGGGTTACAGCACTTGGTTTCAACTCTAAATTGTTCACAAGGACTTCAAAAGGTGTGCATAGCTTAATTATGGAATGACACCAGTTATAGCCTATATATGATCCTAAATGTGGATGTCACACGCTCACATTTGTTGGTCTTTGACACAAACACATTTTCCCTGATCACCATAAATAAAAGATATTTATATCTCAGGGACCATGTGGAGTTAAACAGAACTTCAAATTTTCCTGGTTAAATGTGTAGTTGAGCAGAGCACATGGAAGTGCCCTGATGAAGCTTGCTCCCCATGCCGTTGTAATAACCTCTCAGTCCGTGTCGTGCATATATTCCAGTAAATCCTGTAATACACTTGAGGTGGGGATGTGAAACCACGCAGAAAGCGGAAGACAGACAGACACACCCCAAATATGAAACAATTAAATATGGCTTATGTTTAAACAAAATATGGCAGCCTGGCTTGATTCATTCATAACCATTTGTAAACTATAAAGGAAAAGTGCTTTATAAAGCTTTTATAAGGAACAAATCCGTGAGCAGAGCTACATTCTGTCACTGTGTTTCATACAGTCTCTGTATATTAGTCTAAATGAAATCTCAATGTGGAGGACTTACCCTGTGCCTGTTGCTGGTGTTCGTATCAAACAGCCAGCCGTGTAACTGGTAACTTGTCCAGAGGCAAAGGCCACGAAGCTGAAGGAAAAACAGCTGGGAGTCGCTGTTGTAGGCCGGATCATTCATGGCCCCAGGTCACAAATGACGTGTAACAAGGAAAGCAGATAAAGTTAGCCAGGTGTTTTTGTTTAGTGTCTCTTTTTAACAAGCACACATTATAATGTGCACTTTAGTCTGAGAAGTGGGCGGGGATTCATGGACTGGAACCAGGCAAACCTTATATATATATATAGACATTATGACGTAGATCCTTGCCTTTTTATAACAATGTCATGGTGTGCAGAGTCAGAATAACTGCACATTTGATAATACAACACTTGTATCATACATAATACATCACTGACTTTGACCTTGCTTTCAAAAACAAAACAAAAAAGCCAAAAAGCGTGCTTGATCATTGTTGTTGCGATGGTGTTAACGTTGGCTTGCCTGATGTACGGCGCACTCCACCCCTGCGTACGGGATCATGCAGAGCAAGCTGGGCTTGAAGCCCCTGTAGAAGGAGGCCAGCGACTCGTTGCGGTAGACAGAGCGCGCACATTCCACCATGCCGTTGTAGGTGCCACTGTGCTGCAGGTTCAGCCTCACCTTTAAAACCTATACAGGGAAGGTATCAACTATTAAAAAGCTAAGAATCACACAATGTTAAACCTGCACTATGTAACTTTCCTACTGCAGCTACTCCAATAAATAATATCAGAACTACAAATCTTCCCAAGAATAAAACGGGCCCATCCATGAGGCAATCCATCCAGGAAGTTTCCTCAATTAATTGCTTTATTCCCATGTATGAATGTAATCCTCCCAATATGATTCATTTTATTTGGTATATTACATATACAAAAATGGTAACACAACATTAGTGTCCTTGTTACAGTGTAACTACACATGTAATAAGCAATGTAACAACCTGTAACAGCATGTACTGAATATGTAATAGTGAGGAACTAGGCCTTTTAGTCTATTCCTAACTTTAACCCCTAACCCTAACCACACTGTGTAGTTACATGCTGTTCCATAAGATTTGTGACAGTTTGATGGTGAAACCTGTCTCCGGCACCTTCGGCGGTGCCTGAGTGCCATCTCAGCCATCTCAGCATAGTGGGGCAGCGGTCAGGGACGTCTCCCTGGATTCCCAGCTGGATTTAGATTATCAGGTGGTTCCACTGCGTGGCTTCTTGGTTCCCCCAGCTCTCGTCTCTTCTACGTAGCCAGAGCCAAAAACGTCCCTCTTTTGCTTCTTCGGAGAGATCTTTTAGGGCTTTTTTAACTTTCGCTGACATGAAGCCAATGTCCCTCAGGAAGCGCTTGGTGGAGTGGCTTACAAAGCCGCGGCAGCCGACTTCCGCTGGATAGGTTGTTGCTCTCCAGCCTTTCTCTTGGCATTCTGCCACTAGTCCAGCGTATCGCAACTTTTTCCTTTCGTATGCTTCCTCGATGCCCCTTCCCATGGCACTGTCAGGTCGACTAACAAGACAGGCTTCTCGGTTGCCGACCACAGGACGATGTCGGTCTCGGTGGTAGTTGTGGTGATGTCAGTAGGGAACCTGGCTTGACGAGGTCTGCTCCCATTGACCAGTCCTTTCCTGGGGCCAAGACTGCTGCACCTACAACATGTTCTGCCCTGTGTGGGGCAATTCTGCCCTGATTATCCAGCAGTTACAAAATGGACACGCTGCTTTTGGTGACACTGGGGCTTCTCGTTTGCCAAGACTCTCATGCTCTCTGTGGGTTGTGCCAGCTTGCTAAG
>JAOPHQ010003798.1:0-61132 GCA_030340625.1 Merluccius polli
GTGGTCCAAGTGGGAGGAGGAGGAGCAGCAGCAGCAGCAGACGTATCCTCGCTCCTCGGCCATTGGACAACGACTACTTCTGAACTTACTGACGAAAAGGGAGGAAAACATCTCGCAGTTGGGATAAAGTTGTCACTGTCCCGACCCGCCTCCCCCACACCCTCACCCCCTCTCACACACACACACACACACCCTCAGCATGGCGGGCGGCTCGGTGTCGGAGTGCAAGGAGTACCTGTTCAAGGTGCTGGTGATCGGGGAGCTCGGCGTGGGGAAGACCAGCATCATCAAGAGATACGTGCACCAGCTCTTCTCGCAGCACTACCGCGCCACCATCGGCGTGGACTTCGCCCTCAAAGTCATCAACTGGGACAGCAAAACCCTGGTGAGGTTACAGCTGTGGGACATCGCCGGTAAGACTGGTTTACTAATCATATATATCGCCCTTTTTTCTTTCTTTTTTTTTTTTTAACCATGTGACTTTGCGGTGATCCCGGTTTTAGTCACTTTTTCTTTTTTTTTCTTGTTTCCCCCCCCCCCCCCCCCCCCCCCCCTTATCGTAGCCTAGTCTTTCGCACGGCATGCAAATAATGAATGTGAAGAAACACTGATTATCAGGCAAACTTGGTCCCTTTTTTTGTTAAGGGGAGAACCTCAGTTGGACCGAGCGCTTAATTGGCGCAGGAATGTGGGTCACGTGACTGGGGCCGCACAGAGGGCCGCTATGTCCGAGGATCCGCCGTGTAGGACCCTCACATCATGCACTTCAATTATTTGATTCATGGCCTGAATTGAGAAGTTTGGCTACTGCTTTACGACCATGTATTTTGTCCTTAAAAAAAAAAGAAGAAAACATTGTGCAGCCTATTTGTAAGAATGGCGCTGGTTTTTATAAGGGTGCAGGAAAAAGCATTTCAAACCTGATGGGTTTTTCCATTTTATCTAGGGCTATTTTACGTCAATACTACTATTTTTGGATTTCGTGAGGTTATAGGCTGCTGGATGTTAGTGTTCAACATTTGACAGGCTGTGTGATTACAGTCAACATAAGGCGGTAGAAATGAATGCAACCACTGCTGTGCCTAACTTATTGTTTGAACAATTTGTGTGTGTGTGTGTGTGTGTGTGTGAGAGAGAGTGAAAGAGAAATAAGTGTTTGGTGTTGCAGTTCTCTACATGTACAAGTCAAGGCATGGCCGCCACCACCACCACCATTGTAAGAGACTGATGTCATGAAGTCGAATGCAGACACGGGACCACTTTAAGAAACTTACAGCCTCTCTGTGCAGAAGGACGTAGTTAATCATTCATAAGTAGGCGAGCTGGGTTCAAAAGAGCTCTTTATATATGTGGATGAAGGCAATCGCATGTGTGTGTTCTTTTTTCCTTATTCCCTCTCTTGGCTTTGTTGGGTTCATTACTGGAGCAGACCGCTTACTTTGACTCTTCAAGAGTGTAAATGTATTCAGAAGCTCACCGGATAGACACACGGGAAGCTGGACTACTTCTACATGAAGGCACACCATCTTCGTGCCTTGTGCCGCTTCGAAAGTCGGCCATGTTCTGTCAACCACGACGTATTAAAGGCAACACGGCAAACACATGTGCTTATAGATCAAATAAAGTCATTCAAATACTTTTTTTTAAAAGTTTTTTTACATAATGGTATGCTCCAACATCATTGCTGTCGGTTTCGTATGCGACAGAAAAAGGAAGTTGGCCTATAATATACTAATGTATACTCGCGTCTACTCTACAATACATTGGTTGTGTAGTTGTGTAGTACTACATTGAGTTTTTTTTTTACCATGGGAGACACCACCAGACTAGGAGACCTGCTGGTGGTTTATAAAGAATGGCATTCCTGTTTGTTCACTCATGTTTCTTCCCACCGCTGTGCCTATTTATGGAGTGTGTGTGTGTGTGTGTGTGTGTGTGTGTGTGTGTGTGTGTGTGTGTGTGTGTGTGTGTGTGTGTGTGTGTGTGTGTGTGTGTGTGTGTGTCCGCCTAGTAGGTCACCCATGTAGGTCTTTATTGCACCAATAAGTCATGGCAAGCAGTAATACAGTGTTTTGAAGGAAATCGGGAAGTATTTCCTTGTCTTTGATGAGACGGTGATGGCGTTTGCTTGTTTGTTTAGTTTGTAGTAGTGTTTCTGTCGCGCTACAGGCGTTAGTCAGCTCCCTCCCATAAGACGCGACAGGATCCGAGCAGAAGGATGGTTGACTGCTGTTTTTAGATTGGACCACCAATGCTCGCGGCATGGCTAACTTTGGGGGCGCAGGCGAACGAGATGTGCGTCAAGGGGGTAACTTGTCACAACGGTTAGCTTGTCTACCGCGGGGGATGGGGTGGGTGTGGGTGTGATTGGCAGCTGCCGGTTTGAAGTACAAAACACAAAGTAACTCTCTCGCTGTTTTTGGGCCCCGGCAAGCAGAAGCTCTCGGTACGCCGAAGCGTCTCGGGCCGACATGCCAGGGGAGGCAGTCTGCCTGTCACACCCAGATAGCACTCTGGGAGGGACACACACACACACACACACACACACACACACACACACACACACACACACACACACACACACACACACACACACACACACACACGTCATTCGTGTCATTCGTTGACACGTCACAATTTGTGCGAGAAGTCTCGGTCAAGAAGAGATATCCCTACAGGTTCAACCCAAGAAGAACCAAAGCAATACACCAAATATTGTTTGTGTCCTGGAGGTTACAGAGGAGTACTCACTATTGTACTCACTACTATACTCACTAATACCAAGGGTGTTCAAAAAAAGAAGTGAGAGGGGGTGAGAAAACATCCGCTGGAAGGAAGCAGAGTGGAGGCCAGAGGTGTTTTCTGCCAGGTCATTAAGACGACCGGCCATTATGCCATTTAATTGTGTAGAAAAGGAGGCGAACCTGTCTTCGTGACTGCTTCTCCGACGGGAGAAAGACTAGAGAGGTAGCCTAGTCTAATGATTACAGTCTGCAAGGGATGATAGTAATCAGGGCTGGGAACAGAGTGGCCTCCCGCGGTGGAAGTGGAAGCGTGTGATACGAGGAACCTGCTCAACCGCCTTGCCCCAGAATTGCTGCTCTCTTGTGGACTCGTCTGCTCTGGGGACAGGATGATTACACTGTGGCATCATGAAGTAAAGAGGCTTGGGCCTTGTGCCAGGGCTTGAGAGAAGGGGAGAGAGAGAGGGGGTGAGAGAGACCACCAGCAATGGTTTCAATGGAGTGTGGGGAAGGTTGGCCTGCTGAACTATTACCCTTTTAAACTTGGGAGATTTCGCCTCAATCCACACACATTTTCCAGCACTTAAGGCTGTAGAAAGTCCCCTCTCACATGCTAGCCCGGTGGAATTTGAACGTGCAGGTCAGGTGTTCGTCAGCCTCTTTTGTATGCGGGGCCTCTCTAGGGTTCTGGGTGCAGAAGGATTGCATTTAGTTTAGTGTACAATACGCTGATGTTATTTTCGAGTTAGAGACGGTAGCGGTGGTGTAAATGAAGGGGGTTGTCGTTTAAAGTTTCACAGCCATTTGCCTCCCGACAAACGCAGAGACTGCTGTGTCTGCTACTGCAATGTCTGGCTTGGACAGTTTCTATGGCAACCCACCCACAGACTCGCTCGCTGCGCCTATAAACGCGCAGGAGACTGGAGTTGCTAGGGCTATGGATAATGATGATACTTCTGTTTCTACGCACACACACACACACACACACACACACACACACACACACACACACACACACACACACACACACACACACACACACACACACACACATGCGCGCACGCACATGCACACACAATGATTCTTTTAATGAGATGTTTCACTTTCACATGTTCAAAAGTGTCATTGATGCTCATGGTCTTACAGCGATAGCCTGGATCAGTGCAGAATTATGTGGGATTTGACAGTTTAAAGGTTTTGGAATCTGTTTTTTCTGCACACAAGACCAATCCGAGTGCATGCGTCCACCAAGCTTTCCCCCGGGAATAAATACAACAATTGTTTGCTTGTCTAAACAGAGAGAGCCATGTACATTTGGTTTGTCCCTTGAAAAAGTGAAGCCAATTAAGGACACACACACACACTGTGGTACACTGTCGAATATACGGGTTAAAGTTTTTATTCATTATCTCACTCTACTCGTGAGAGCGTTTAGTATCCTTAAGGAGAGAGTGCCCACGTGGATACGTCAGCGAGGCAACGGACAAGGTTAGCAAAGTTACCCAAGTTATGAACATCTCACAATAGAGCGCAATGAATTTGAAATGTATCATTCAACTAAAAAAATGCCTAAAAGCTAGATTGCAGTGGAATTGAGCGCATACATTGTTCTTATATTCGCCTCGAACGATGTGTGGTGGTTAAAACGAGTCTGGTCAATATCAGCAACTAAAGGTCAGGTATCGTGGGATTGGCTGTCACTTGTAGGGTTTCAGATTTCTACCCAATAGCACCTCATCAATAAAAACCCCATTACCCATCAACACAATGATCCTGCCTAATGTCCTGTGTACTCCTGACTCTTCTGTGTACGGGCATAGCTGTACGTGTGTACACACACACGCGTGCAAAATAGTCACAATTGTGTTATCTTAAAACTATAACCACAGATCACTATCTGTGGTTATAGTTTTTAATTATACAATCAAGATCACCTCTTTCTGGAAGTGAGATGAAGCTCTGTGCTGGAATGTCATGTCCCTTACACTTGGAGAGCTACACATGTGATAATACTGATTTCCCCATAGCATTCCTAGAGTCACCAATTTGTGTATGCCTTTGATTGATTTGCATGATTGTCATTGCAACATTGCAAGAATTCAATCTGTGGCAATGGCATTATTTAATTGAAAACAAGAAAAACGGGCATAGGTGGCTGCTATTCATTATCCGTATTTATCCCTTTCACCTTTTGTGCAGAAGTCATTTAAGCAAGAGCTGGGCAACATGGCCCAAATCTTCTATCCCAATATAGGTCTTTTTTTTAATCACTTTAGTGTAATGCAGACTTTCCAACCAGGAAAAGACAACACTTACACCATATCACTATATTACGATATGTAGTCTCGTATCACGTTATCGATATAATACCGATATTTTGCCCAGCCCTAATTTAGGGTCTTTATAAAACTCTGAGCAGGATGTATCCAAGCCCTTTTCCTCTTTCCCCTTTTCTATTTCTGTTCCAATTCCAGCAAGCTTGAGTGAATTTCACCTCGCCCAGTAAACCATAGTATTATGTATTCATCCCCTCTGCAAGGTATACAAGACACCCCTGTCACTTCCCCTCCCTGCCACCTCTATTGACAAGCACAGTAGCCGGCATTTCAAACTATCAAGGGAGGTGGTCTTGTTATGCCAATAGCTGACTCTGCAGTCGATAACCTTCACCTTTTCACTCAATTCACTATCTTTTAGAATCACAGAAGACTCCTAAGAAGATATCTTTCTAATCGGATTGTGGTTCCTTTTAATTATCCTTTAATAGTAGCCAATCACTTTCAGGAAGTGAAACGTACTGTATTCTTCGCTGGAATCACCAGAATGGTGTAATATATGTATTGCCAGAAGCTCCTGAAGCCCTGGAAGTATAAGGTCCTTTGACTTTCAGTTTAACGGCTCTCTGTGCCGCTGTGTCATAACTCTCGTGAACTCACCTGGGGTTACGATGGCTAAAATTAGACACTCAATTACTAGCAATTACTGGCAGCACCCGTAGGCCCTGCGGTGTATGTTCAGTGACTTGCTCACACCAGTACCCTGTCACACACATGAACGCTATAAGTGTAAGGAGTGGGGTGCTAGAAGTGAAAACTGATTAAAAAGGAAGTGTAGTCGCAGTTCCTCAAACACAGCTGTTTTAGTTTTTCATAGGTCTTGAATGGTGGCCAAACTGGTGACGGTGGTCTGGAATTTTTGGGGAACCTTCATGTTGGGAGCCTTCCTATATATATTTTTAAGCAGGATGGTCATCGTTAAATCTGTTGTAATATGTTACCGCAAGACTTGCCTAATGTAATACGTATGGTCTATGGTTGAGCTCCAGATAGACTTAATATTCGATTTGTTGTTTAAAATGATTTAGACCTGCTCTTGAGGGTGTTATTCTCTGTTGACCTATGCGGCCTGCGTCATTGCTGACTTAAGTCTAGAGAATTAATGTATTCATTTATTTCTCAAGAGCCTGGTTCCTCTTTTGGTTTTCGGTTTGGAGACAATACAGGGTGGAATTCCCCATTAGAAATTTGGTTGGTAGGGTTTTAAATGGCATAAGAGATTGTAATATGTTACATAAATAGCTATAAAAGAAAAAGGCAAATCTCCAAAAAATCCAGGGGAACTACCACCACAAACCCTCCTATACAAAAAGCCCTGGTTTTTGTAGCTGCCATCCTATCCATTTAAAGCTAGCGCAATAGCTCCTGCCCTTTCTTCTGTTTATCTGCATTCCATTGGCCAACTCATGCCTGACTGCGTCTGATAGGACGTCATCAATCTCGCTCAGACCCATCCAGGGTCTATGTCAGCTTAAATCTCCTTGTAGTATATTGAGTCATTTCTGTACAAATATTTCCAGGAACGCGTTTGCTCCGTTGCTCAGAATGACAAAAAGCTTCTCCTGGCAAATACTAAATATTATTTTTTTAATGTATTATTATTATTATTATTATTTCATTGAACAATCCTATTCATACACTAAATTCTCCCCCAGGTCAGGAGCGGTTCGGCAACATGACGCGGGTGTACTACAAGGAGGCGGTGGGTGCGTTTGTGGTGTTCGACGTGACGCGCGGCTCCACGTTTGAGGCGGTGTCCAAGTGGAAGCACGACCTGGACAGCAAGGTGAAGCTGGCCAACGGCAGCCCCATCCCCTCCGTGCTGCTGGCCAATAAATGCGACCAGAAGAAGGACACCAGCAACAGCACATCGCTCATGGACAACTTCTGCCGGGAGACGGGCTTCCTGGGCTGGTTCGAGACCTCCGCCAAGGTAACGTGTGTGGATGGACTTGGCTTGACCCGGTTCAGAGCAGGGTCCAAAATAAACACCTGCCACCAGCCAATGGCTGATAAATACCTGGCAAGGTAAATTATTAATTTTGGACCCTGGTTCAGATCAACGCACACACACACACACACACACACACACACACACACACACACACACACACACACACACACACACACACACACACACACACACACACACACACACACACGTTGTATCGTAGATGGTCAACAGATGACCTCAAACCAGAACCACAGTCTACTTCAGGATCACTCATAATTCGAATCAGTCCATGCAAATTTTCCAATTTAAGCCGCATATCGAAGTTGGCAATAGCGACGTGTCATGTGAGATAAATATCCTCCTTTTGAGTCATAGTTCATACACAGCCACTTAGAATCCCTTCGCATGCACAATGTTTACTTAATCTGTTTAAGTTGGTTATAATGACTATCTTCATCCGACTCGTGGGCCTTAATGAGGCAATCCTGGCTTAAGATTGATACATTTGCAAAAGTATGCGTTCTACCATGCTTCATCGTAAACGGCAATCTGCCCGTGCTTATTAACAAACAAATGTATTCACTACAAATCACTACAGAACCAGTTCGCTGCAGGTTTATTGCTTAATGGGTCGTGTAGCCATACATCTTTGCACAGGAAATGCAACTATTCATTACATATTGACCAGATTTGAATATCATGACAAGTCCTTCAAAAAGGCTGACAGCATGGCAGTTGGTTCTGCTAGACACACTTTGACATTACTCAAAATTGGATCTATTGATTCAATGTGTAATCTGTAGTCCACATTTTTGTGCTAGTATAGTTTGCTAGTATTGTGTTCATTACATTGTGTGTGTGTGTGTGTGTGTGCGTGTGCGTGTGCATGTGTGCGTGCGCTTCTCGTCGGTTAGTCAAGTTTAACACTACGTCATCTGGTAATGTGCTTTATCTAGTGGTGTGTGTTATCTACCATGAAAGTCCAAGTGGAAAACAAAATGTTTTTCCACCCAATGTTCCCCTACTGTTTTTTAATGACTGCTAAATCAAAGATGAATCGCAATCCTGTCGGTCTGGGTCTGCAAACCCCTGCTTCCAGTGACGGCGTGACAGACGTAGTGCCGGTAGGGCTGCATGTGACACTTCCACCGGTCACAGATGCCTAACTTCATTTGAAGGGGACATTTCTGCCTGACACCGAGTTCAGACATTTCACGAGGGCTTGTTGCGCGGCTGTAGGCCGGAACCGCCCAAGCTCTTATTTGACGGCATCTGTGGTGATCCGCGGTAAACCTACCAGTCCCCTTTATTTGCCCTGTGGATTTCCAGCGTGACACTGGAAATACACTATGACCACTCTGTTGCCCTTTCTTTCGTTTTCTTTTTCTTTCTTTCTCTCTCAACTTGTGAGAACGAAGCGTTGGGGGGGGGGGGGGGGGAAATCCACGCGCATGCGCGGATTTCTCACACACACACACACACACACACACACACACACACACACACACACACACACACACACACACACACACACACACACACACACACACACATAAACGTCTTCCATTGATAAATGCTCGTTGACTTCAGGTATGCAGAGCTGGCTGGCTGTATTGTTTTGGAATCCCCCTCTGGCTCAGTAGTCATTACGTGTGACTGTAATCAAAACCCATCCCATGCTGAGTCATGTGATCAGCACACAGCTTCAGGTCATGTTCGCCGGAAAGAAAGAGACTGAGCAGACGTAAGCATGCATAGCGTGTGACATGCTGTGTCTGTATGCTATGTTTTGGAATCGGCCTGAGACCACCACAAGACACACGACCACAAAGTTGTTTTTTTCTCTCAGAGGAAAAAAGCTTGCCCTCTTCATTTATTCCCCCCCCTGCTTTGATTTAGCAAATTTAGCAAAAAACATTTGACTGGATTTCACTGATCAGCTGCCAAAGTCTTAGGAAATGCAGCTTTGTTTGATTTGTGTGTGCATGCGTGGGTGTGTTTGTCCGCAAACTCTCTCATACAAAACTAGATGCGAGACTAGATGTTATCCTATCCAGTTAAAACTAGACCAATGGGATGTGGTGTAGCGCCAGACGCTACTAATGAGACACAGGGAACACAGGGAAGCAATCTGAGATCAAAGTGTTAACTATAAAACTATGATAATGTGATGGGGCTGATGAGCTATTCATTTTGTAATGACTTTACAAAGGTGCTTAGCACACCTGAGCTGTTCCCTTTTTAATCGAACCCTGGAGCGTTTCCCCCGATATTATGGTTCCTTTGGGGTGGTGCGAACGCTCATTCGAACTAATTCGAACCAGGGGGGTCTCGGCCCGCTTCCAAGTGAAACCGCTGAACCGGTTCGGTTCGCTTTGGGCGTTGACTTCTGATCCGAACCAATTTCGGGAAGCAAACCAAGAAAGAGTGCATTATGGGTTGAAGGTGGTTAGTTTTGCCACGCGCTGGGAAATCAATATCAAGTCGGGTAGGGATAAAAACAATTATTTAGTGGCAGAATGTTTGAAAGGGCGTTCTGTCTCACGGTAGATCAATGTCGCATTAAAGTCAAAAAGCTTCTTCAACAATAAATATATTTGGTCCAAAAACTTTACCTCAGGTATTCTGTCCAATAGAGGAGCGACCTGCTCAAGAAAAATAAACCTTTCTGAGGTTTGTTTTGAAGTCCGCTAACCAAACCAAATCGATAATACATCAACTTCACCCCTGAATCAGACCTACCAGTCTACCGAACCATAGGTGTTAAAGCTGTTTTTGTGATTTCATACCCAACACATTCTTTAACCATTCCGCCGTGTTTTCTTCTCGTTTTGTTCAGGACAACATCAACGTGGACGAGGCGTCGCGCTTCCTGGTAGAGAACATCCTGGCCAATGACAAGGGCCTGCCCTACGAGGAGACCAACGGGGACCGCATCAAGCTGCACCAGGAGACTGTGGCGGCGGAGAGCAAGTCCGGCTGCTGCTAGTGCCGCTCCGGTCCTCCAACCACGGCACAGAACCAGGCCCTGCTCCCCAACCTATGCCTACGCATGCGTCCATGCTGCGGCGTATCTTGTCCTCGTGTTACCTAGGGCCTATATGGACTATGCGTCTCTTTGCGCCACCACCCCCAGTATAAGCCTGCTTGGGGAGGAAAAGTCCTCAGCTGGGAGAAAACTCCCCAATTTACATTCCGTTCTCAAGATTTCTCCTTTTATTAATTTATGAACTTTGCCGGTTCCCTTCGAACCATGATACCATGACAAATGTTAAAGGTGGTGAAAATATGATACTGACACGCGCATCGTCATGGAGAAAACAAATGGTAGGTATATTTCCCTCGGTCTCTCTTTCATCAGTACACGTCCCTGTCTATATGCACGTCCCTGTCCCACACGTAGCTTTTGTGAGCAGCAACAAAGGCGATATTGGGGGCTTTACCAGAAAAGCAGACTAAATGGATGCGAATGCCTTTATAAATGGCCAGCCTGTGTCAGTAAATGGATGCGAATGCCTTTATAAATGGCCAGCCTAATGTTTTCGCTCCATCTGACTATTGAAGTCTATTGGAGTATCATGTTAATGAAAATGGGCATCTCTCTATGTTTGAAATTTTCAAGCCACTATTGCTTTTCTTTCCAGAGGTTGTCATTGTAGTTTTCAACATAGGCCTAACTTTTTCAGGACGGCACAGCTAGTAAAATAATGTTCCAGAAGTGTTGATTTGGTGTTTATTATTAATATGAAGGTGTCTCACATTGTCAGTGTTTTCTCTAGAACATAATACAGAGCGACACAAAAGGACATGTGAAATATGACTGAATAAATAAAATGGTTTATTTTGTAACGGTACAAAAGAAAATGTCTAAAATATGTATTTTTAACACGTGTTTGGTGATCTATTAAATTGTTTACTGGTCGGCAGACAAGCATTTGATTGAGGATTATATTTTCTTGGCATGGGAATAGTAATCTTTGTTTATGTATAGTGAAAATCTTTTTAACATGTAATTTGGATCATATATGATGTTTACATGCGAACAAACTTCTACAAGAATAAACATTTTAACAAATTATGTTGTATTCATTTTTTAATCCATTTCTATAACATTAATATCAATATCATTTCATCAATATCAATAGATGAGCGGTAGGCCTCTAATATTTCTGAAAAAATACTTTATCTGGAAATTGGCAAATGGTTTGTAATATACCTGGCCTGTGTGAACCAGGATTGACGTTTTAATACATTTATATGCATTTACATTTATATTATGTAGCTATTAATTTGCTGTAATGTCACATATTTGTGGGTGCACACAGGCATCTGTAAAAGGGGAAAGCTACATTACTACTACATTTAAATTAAACATTCAACATGGTAAAAAAAACATCTTCAATTAAAAAATGAATGCCAATCATAATGGCATTCATTTGTGATTGTATGTGAATGATATGGTGAATTAGGGTATATAAGATAAAACACGTAAAGCAGAACATATATAGAGCTAGCTATTCAAAAAGTGGAAGACATTAAGAAGTAGCCTCCGGTGGAGAAGGTCGACGTTGAACCCAGAGACCACGTGCTCCGACCGAGGAGGTTTGTTGTGTGACGTCGTCACACGTGGTCATCATTAGGGCACCCAAAAAACCCGAAACACACCGGTTCCACTTCCGGGAGTTGCAGAATGTTGCCTAGCAACCAGCGGGTAAACATTCATCAGCAGCTAACGCCAACAGCCCCACGCGCGTGGCTGTAGTTTTTTGTACGTTGTTTTTGGGGTGAACACCACTAGTTGTCTTTATAAGTCCACCACTGTTTATCTTTAGAAGTATCAGTAGTTGTCTTTATATGTTTCTTTTCACCAACTGCGATGTCTAAGGGACCGCCTAAGAAGAAAGACTCTTCCAGCCGGGTTGCGTCATCACAGGGCCAGGCGTCAAATAAGGAGTGAGTTTCGCGACACAACCCAATAGTACAAGTAGGCTCTGTGTAACATGGTGTAATTGGCCTCATTGTCAGGCCTATTTATCAGGTTGGCCATTCACCTGCATGATGTGTTGTTTCTTGCCCTGCCATCCAAGCTATACAGTTAATACTTGGTGATGCTTTCTTAGGTAGTACAGCATAGTAAGCTGTAGGTCCTGTTCTTACACATGCTAGTGGTACTACTAGTGCTAGACCTACCCTAGGTTTGACTTGAGATATGTGATTAAAAGTCAAAAGGTCAAATCTGATGGCTGTCAGGTGATCAGGTGGCTGTTCACATGACGTGATTTCAGAGCCGCGTCCCTGGTGGGCAATGTCTCCGAGGGCCGGCTGGGAGAGCAGAGGAGGTGGAGGTATCCCGTCTGGCCCGAGTGGAGCGAGGCAGACATCAGCGTGGAGAAATGGGATGCCGCCAAAGGGGCCAAAGATGGAAAACTGGGCAGGAGTCCCCAAAGCGTGGTGCAGAAACAAAGATTTCATTTGAATTTAGTGTCATACAGTGTAAAATATTCCTGTTCGCTATTATGCGGCGTGTGAAAATACCTAACATATGTCCTGTAAACTGTATTTCCCTGTTGTGTTCAGATGTTCTTTGAAGATCCTGAAGGCAAAATTAGCATGCCTTCATCTTTGAAAGTACACTCATGGAAACGCCCGGCAGAGTTCATTGTCAACAAGGTAACAAGTTCAAAATCGTTGCGTGGAAAGTATAACTTTAAATGGTCCTCTGCAAGTTTATGCTTAAGGGATGTTGAATAAATGCTATATCGTAAGTCTAGAGGTGTTTGGTTGTTCACTTGAAGTGATTTTTATATACATGATGATCATAGGGAGAAGAAGTGGGTCATCTTGTTTCAGTACACTACCTCGTCAGTTGTTAGACATTGTTATTTGGATACAGCTACATACACTTGAGGTCATAAAAGGTCATAAAAAGTCATAAAAAGTGTCTGGTTTAACAGGAAACATGAAAATGGGTTAAACATCTGCAAGGTTAATGCCGTTTAACACAAAGGTGAATATTGACAAATGGGCAGACAGCGAACACCATACGTAGTGCACAAAGTGGACCTAGCATTTAGGTTCGTATCTGTTGGGCGTAGAGAGAATAATCTCTTCTCTGCATGGCACACAGGCAGCAAGATGGGTTCAACTATTCTCATTCTTCTCTGTTCTAGTGTCACACATTTGCAGCATTCCAAGAAACTAATACTAACACAGCACTGCAAAGTTCAATGCTAATTTGAAATAGTATGTCATGTGCCTGTCCTCAGCTTCTGTTCCATCATGAGTTGGGTTTTTCTATGTATATATTGTAAGATAATTATGCTTTATTGCAGACTCCTACAGTTGTTGAGAATCTATCCACCTTTGACCTGATTTCAGCCAACGGTCATCTGCTTGGCAGCGAGGTAATATCAGACAAATGTTTTATCCATGGTGTGTGTTTTAGCATCTCACTGATGTCTCTGTGCTGGTTAAACGGTCAGCGATTACAAAGTGTAATTGAATTGTCAGATGGGGTAACAATGACACTGACAGAAAGAATTGAGTTTGCTTCGGTGCGCTACGCTGTGCCCATCGATCAAGAAAGTGATGGATCGGGTAAAACAAACAAAGCATCGAGCGATTGGATTTGTTCCATTTACCGGTAATATACGTTTCTGATGTGTTGTTTTCAACTTGTCTTTCATGCTTTCTTTTAATCACTTACTCTGGTTGTGTGCCCTGTTGTTTTCTTTTTGTTTTTTTGTATTTTATATAATTATATTCACTGTGCTATATAAATAAAATGAACTTCAACTTGATGTCCATTCTCTCTTGCAGCTGATGAGGTGGATCATCAGTGAGATCTGTATCGTGTGGAAGCTGTGGTGCAATGGCGGCGGCGGTGTTGGCGGTGGCGGTGGAGGCCACAGGTGGAGACCCTGGGAGCACATCTACTCTCTGTGCAAGGTGGTCAGCGGTCACATGCCGCTCTACAACAGCTATGGGAAATACGTGGTCAAACTCTTCTGGATGGTGAGGTCCTCACAAGCACAAGCACATGCACACGCATGGACACACACACACACACACACACACACACACACACACACACACACACACACACACACACACACACACATACACACATGCACACACTATCCAAATGAATTGCTTTCTTTTGTGTGTGGTTCTTTAAAATCTAAAATGCCGACTCGGATCCTGACAAGAAGGACAGCTAGTCATGACCTTCAGAGTCCCACAAAAAAAAAGAAAAAAATTGTGAGGCACACCTGGGAAGGAGGGAATGAGGTCTGTTTTGTTATTCAGACAGACCCCCCCCCCCATCCAAGCTCAAATCAATCTGTCTCGCTGACATGCTGAAAGTGACTGGGCTTCCCACATTGGCTGATAAATAGATGGGGCTTAACTGGAGTCAGATTCCTGTCAGAGACCAATGGTGTATGAAAATAATGATTGTGTGCCATCGTTTTCAGGTTGATCTTTTTCGTACATACAGTGTTAGTGTTAGTATGTTTGTCGAGTACCCAAATTGCAGAGCTGGTACCTAGAAGGGGACAGATCCAGCGGTGTGACCCATGCACTCGTAAGGAATGTGCATGTGCATATCTCTACGTCACAGAAACTATCCTATACTATTTGTATGACAGATTGAAAACAGAGTTTTAACTGAACAGTCACAGTTAATGTGAATAGTTGTGCTGTATGTGTATTTTTGACAATGGCTGGATGGAATTGCTCTGTGTACGCCGTCAGCGTACACAGAGCAACGGCGACCGCCGTGACATTAGCCCTGTCAGTTTGTTAGATGGGAGGTGGTTTAGGAGGCCATCGCATTTTGCTATGCTGTTCATTTTCATCTTGTGCCTGCAGTTCCTGGAAACGTGGGTGGCCCAGCGAATATTTACAGACACAAAGACTCAAACAACAACAGCCTGTCTTTTTAAAGAATCATCAACAACAGTGCTCCCCAACCCAGCCTAAAAAGAGAACAGGCTCTCCCCCCCCACCCCACCCGACAAGCAGGCATGACATAGTTACCGGCAACTGGCGCCCATGCCAGTCATAGCACTCCACCAGATGGTCCGAGAGTGAGATTCAAGCACCCCACATGCCAACACACCCAAACCCTCTCACCCTATTGCTTGCAGGCTTGCCTAGCCCTGCGTTATCCTCCTGTGTCCTGATTGTCACTGCGTATTTACCCTGCTTATCGTCCTCCTGTGCTGTATAACTGGTGTATCGATATAGCATTATGGCTAGTGGTCGGCAGCACCATGCGATAGGAGGGGTCTTTTGGGACCATGGGACTTTTTTATTTAATGCCCTCTTTCTTGTTCTCTTTCTCTCTCTCTCTCTAGTCTTCAGTGAAGATGTTACTAGAGGTCGATGAGAAGAGAAACCCCACCTTTTTTTAGTAATCTTCAGTGAAGTAAAATCTTCAGTGAGGAAGTGCAAGATAAAAAGAGGCAGGCGTCTCTAAAATAAGTCTCCTAAGATGAAGTAAGAGATGTTTTATGAAGTCAGGGCAGGATAGGTAGGATAGGAAAAAAATGTAAAAGCAAGATGCCTGTGCAAGGTGATGTAATAGACAGGCAACTAACACAGCTGGGAACAGTCAGTCAGAATATAGTAGGGGAGGGACAAGATAATATATCATGATACGTTATCTATACACAAGTCTGGCTTACTGGATGTAGGTTGTTGGCATAACCCCGCCAATACAAATCCAGCGTTTTTTCCCCCTATGCCGAATGATAGTGAGTAGAGGCAGACCTTTCTCTTGCGCTGGCACAGTGCTAAAACCAAGTGTGGAGATAGGTCTGGCTATGCGAGACTATCGATACACTGACGCCATATTTTTATTAAAACATGCTGGCGCTATAAACGGATTCCCCTGCATTAAGCCTGTTACCATTTTTGACTGACCAGAGTCACTACTTCATGACCCCTCATGCTGGCGCTTATCAAAGGAATGAGGGTAAAGTGAATGGAAGTTAACATTGGAATGATGGACAAGTTGCAGTCAGTGTTAAAGAGGCACTAATCTAAGACTCTGTGCACTTTGTTGTACATTGTTGCATCTCAGTTGTCAAATTCTGTGAAACTGACACCACAATGTAGTGAATAAATACATAATTATAATAATTCCTGCTTTTTGCCTTTTTAGTGGTATTTTCAGTGACATAGATATCGTGATGTATCATAGATAAATTGTCTTGCATGATAGTATCGTATTGTGACTGTGATTCCCACCCCTAGACTATAGCCTGTGGTTCCTGAATTGCTGCTGTTTCTACCAGCGATGTGAAACTCTAAACATAGACAGCGCATTGCACAGCGCTGTTAGTCCACATCAGCATGAATCAGCCAATAACAGAACAGAATCTGTGTGTTGTTGTGTTATCAAGTGTCAAGAGAAGCCAATGAAAAAGGGAGAATAATGGAAGTAGCCGGGTTATTGTGATTGCCTGGAAATGTATTCTGTGAAATGACTCACAATTGTGTTTTTTTTGTTTCTTAGTATGTCTTCTATGATCTTGAACATAGTAATCCATTTTGTCACTTTTACTAAATTAATATTAATTCATATTAATATCATTTAGGAGTAACAGGTATAAAATCATGTTTTTTTTGCCTGTTGCTCCGTTTGTGAACGTTCTGCTCTGAACTCAGATCCCGTTCTTTTCGTGACGTCGAAGTGTCTTTTCGGAGGCACTTCGACGTCACGAAAAGAACGGGATCTGAGTCATGACGATGGCACACAGATGGCGAGAAGGTGTGTGGATGTGTGGCGCTCCGTCTGGGCTGCGTCCGAGAGATGGTTAAGCTTCTTGGACACTTATAGTATAATGCCGCATTTCAAATACAACGGCACTCATTATAACACTCAATACTCAACAATGTGTACTAGCATAAAAAAAGATATCACAAAGTTGCCGTGAGCCGTAACCATGGGGATAACACGTCTCCCCCCCCCTCCTTCCTAGAAGAAGATGTTGCATGTTGGTTAGACGTTGAACTGCGAAGGCTTTGATGTACGTGAGTAGTGGATTGAACTTCCAATGGAGTGCACTACAGTCAAGTGGGAACACGTAAAACTAAATATACGACAATGAGTTTTGATGAGAGGCTCTTGTCGATGTTGGAGTAGGACATCAGACCGAGGGCTTTTCAAAAACACAAATGGATACTGCCTCGTCTTCGATGTTCTTGAAACTCTAACTTCACTTAGTGTGTTTATTTTAACATTAACAGGAAGTAAAAATAAATTGCCCTGCCAACCGCTGATGCACAAGCCGCTTTTATTCTATTCCTATATCGAATATAGGAATAGAAGAGGAATAGGTATATAGGAAAAGTGCAAGGATACCGGGCATTGAATAATTCAACACTTAGCATTCAATCGATGAAAAATAGATGCACAGGTTTTTATTTAAATATTTCTGAATACGATATGAAATTATCGTAAACGTAAACATTACTTCTATTAATAATCACGTCAGTTACAGTTGGTATGTTTAATATATTATTAAATGAATGATGTCATAGGAGTGAAAATCCATGCGCACATATTCAATCAACAAAATGAAAACTGGAAATTGTTCCTTTTTTTAAGGTTACCATTGTTTCTCGTGTCCGTGTGTCCACCAGGGTTGCTGGAGGAAGGTGACGGTGGACGACGTGATGCCGTTTGACGAGGAGGACAACCTGCTTCTACCCGCCTCCACTAACGAAACGGAGCTATGGCCCATGCTGTTGGCCAAGGCTCTCATGAAGCTGGCCAATACAGAGTGAGTCGTTGCATGTGGCTCCGCCCCAAAAAGATATGGGTGTTGACAAGACAAAGTGAGATTACTATCTAAAAGAAAAGAGAGGACTCTTTTGCAAAACGGTTTTGCATTGTAAATGCCTAGTCCGGTTGTAAAGGACGATGACAGATGCGTGTTGGAAACACTGTGGGATCCTCTTAAGCCACTGAAGTAGACTTAATGTAGACATGGCATTCTGTCATTCACCAAGGTCAATATAGCAAGCAGACCATAGTATATTAGGAGGAGGTGTTAGCAATAATACCTCTGAGTCATCATTGGTAAAGTTTGGAAAGACTTGTAACACAGACACACAGAGACAACACGCATACACATTGCCCTTGCTGACTGGGTAAAATGTCCATTTGACATAATGTGCTCTGCTTAGAGCTACTTTGTTGGATTGACACAGTTAGCCTGTGTGTGTGTGTGTGCGTGTGTGTGTGTGTGCGCGCTTGTGTGTGTGTGTGTGTGTGTGAGAGATGGAGAGTGTGAGTGATGGGTAGCACGTTGTGTCTAGGTGGTTGTTCCTGTGTCTGCGAAGGGTTGAGACATAAATGTTTCATCCGAGACAGGAAACAAAGAGGCCTCTCCTTCTGCAGGTGCATCATTCATGAGCCGCGTCGAATGGCGGACGGGAGTTTTACCTTCAAGCCGCTCTAAACCTTACCCCTGTGACTGCTTAGGCTTTTCAAAGAGACAGACCTGCTATATATACAAATGCTATACATATTTGTTTTTTCATAAACTTTTTGGTGGTGGTGTTGGTGGTGGTGATGATGGTGGAGGTGGTGATGGTGATGTGGTGAGGGTGATGGTGGTGGTGGTAAACGTTTTGTGGTATTGCCTTGGACCATTGTTAAGGATGATGTCATGTTAGTGTGATGCTGTGTGTTGATGGAGATCCATTGATTGTGTTCGCTTGGTGATTACTACCAGGAACTGGACCCGTTGGCCCCTCCTGACTCCCGAAGGGGCCAATTAGAGACAACCATCTGTTTTAGACAGGCATGTGAGGGGGGGGGGGGGGAACAATCCCCAGAAAAGATCACACCATCAAGTGACACACACACACACACATACACAAACACACATTTCTGTCACACCTCTGAGGCGGACAGGGTGACTCGTCACAAGACTCTGAACTAACATTGATGTTGAAGATTGCACTGCATAAACACAAAGAGAGTCTATAGAAGATGAATAAACAAATAAAAACACTTTGTTGTTTTGTGTCCTCCGTTAAAAATCTACACTGAGCTCCATGGTGGATATGGGTCGACTCGATGCGGGACCATGCAGTTAAACAGTGAACTTCTACTGTAGTTAGTTTTTCCACAGGTGTGTATATAAATGTCATTTGTGTCATTTGTGTGTGTCATTTTCTCTCTCAGTGCCGTGTCAGAGCATGGGAAGGAGATGGGAGAGTTCACCTTCATTCACGCTCTCACCGGCTGCATAACAGAGATCGTCCCCATCAAGTAATTAGACACATTTTCGCATTCCTTCACATTCCCTCTGGACCAGTCGTGGTGCAACTTGGTGAAGCAAATTGCATTAACATGACCAGGGTTAGAGGTTCAATTCCCTAAGGGGTCGAACACGTGCCAAGAATGTATTCACTCAAGGTTTCGGCTGCGACTGGCAGCAACCAATTGACGTCACTGCAAATAATGTGCGGTGGCGGTTAAACAAAAAAAGTAGTGAGGTGTAATAAAATGGACTCCACCTGTCAGCGATATAACTTGAATTGGGGTGCAGTGCAGTGAGTGCAGCAGGGGAATTATTATTTTTTCTCTGCCTTTAGCTGGTGGCTTGTCCGCTGGTTAACTTGTTGTTGGCAAACCGCCCTCTGGAGACCCAATCAACGGCTCAGGTTTTGTCCTTAATATGTACAGACGGATAAAAAAATGGTCCAATAATACATGCAGGGATTGCTTGACGCCCTTCTAATTGCTTAGCAAATACAATGGTGGTAAAAACATAAAGTAAATGTCGACAAAATTGTAGTCGTTTACTGTTTCTGTCAGGGCGAGGGGTGAACCCAATCGTTATATACGGTATACTAATCGGGAAAATAGGGCAGGATGGCGACAACTGTTTCAACTGAAATATTGTGAGTGTGACCACCCCCATCTCATCACTGAATTTAGATTAAAACACAATCTCCCCAAAATATGTAATTGCAAAAATAAGGTATTTTTCTATTAATCATAAACAACTGGCAAGCAAAAAATGTATAATATTGTGTTGTTCAGCATAGGCCAGGATGTCAACGTTTGACACAAATTATTTGAAATACATATGTAACTCCAAAGTTGTTTAACTGCAAGCACCCATACTCTCTTTGCTGGTGTTCTTGTCTTTTCTTTTCCTTCAAAAAAAAGAAAAAGAAATGAGTCTGCATCAGATCAATCATGGAGCACATGCCTAGGACTGAGAGCTTCCCTGAGGAAGAACAACAAAGACCTTTTCATCAGTTGATCTTGCGCCGTGTCCTAACTGAATGCGACGCGAGCGAGCGTCCGCGGCAAAATCAGTTCAGTTGCTTTGTCTCCTATTGGATTTCTATGTCCTATCTGGCTGCGAGCCACGCAGCGCTGGGCAGTATTGAGCTGAAATTTTGTCGGACGCCCTGTTTCTATTTACTTCCTGTCGCTTGATAGCACTGTAGAGACACAGTGTCATGGACGAAGAACGGCTGATTCATTTAGTGGAAAGAAGTGCATATTCAACGGCTTCAGTTCAGATAGTCGGACGCTCGCTTGCTGCTGGGACAGGGTGTGATCTATATCTTTATCTCTTTTTTTTTTTCTAGATCTAGGAACATGGGGAATATTTGGGAATTCCTAAAAGAAAACATTCCCAAGTTCACATACATGAAGGAGAGCTGTGCAGAGGAAACACCTGAGGCTGTGGAGTCTGCCTTGGGACGGGCCTCCTGCATGAGCGACACCAAGACCGCATCACCCACCCCAGTCAGGAGCCCAGAAAAAGGCAGAGGTGCACACAGATACTCCCTCCTCCTCCTCCTCCTCCTCCTCCTCCTCCTCCTCCTCCTCCTCCTCCTCCTCCTCCTCCTCCTCCAGCGCACGAACACGCATGCGTGCGATCACACGGCCGACTCGCACCCTCAATTACACACTCAGTGCGTCTAATGAAGTCAGTCAATGTATTAACCGATTAGCATCTCTCGGGCCACGGCTTCATCTAATCAGCTTTCGCTTTGGGAACAATCGAGTTGTTTGAACCAACATGAGGTGTGATTACACGTTAACGCTTTCACTGTGGCGATGAAGACGATGACGGTTTTGATGATCATGATGATGATGATGATGATTTGAATGTCATTTCAGATTCGGCCAAGAAAAAAGGGAAGGACCAGAAAGACCAGAAGACCATTGAACCAGATGTCTCTACTCTGCCCACTGCAGATAGTATGTACACACACTCGCTCACTCACTTACTCACACACACACACACACACACACACACACATCTCTTCACACGTTAAAATATGCAAACCCAACCCCCCACCCTTACACACACACACACATGTACAGACATGGCAAGATGGCGCACCCCCACGCAATTCATTTAATTATCTTTTCTTCATGTCGATGGCCATACACAAGCATACTTTTGTAAGCTCGTATAGTAAAGTCGTGCATATATATATATATATATATATACACGTGTAGTATATTTGAGCGCAACCCCATTTTCCTCCCCTCCTCACATCCATAATTCAAGTCGCATCGGACCATGACAATGAATATTTCATCGTCATGCAGAAACTCCATATTCTCTCTGAAAACACTTATCAATAATTCCATCCTCGCATGGCGGTTATCACCCCGACCGGCAACATTCATATCGCCGGGGCAATGCCGGCCGTTATTATTATTATCTTCCCTCCAAACGCGTACAAGACTCTTTTACTCACACCGGCCCCCTTGCTGCGCCACCTCACTTCCTGCCCCCCCCCCCCCACACACACACACCTAGCCAAGTCAAGTCTGTTGTGATTGTATAGCCCTTAATCACCGTTACGGTGATTCAAAGAGCTTCACGGGCCACATGATGCAACACACACTAACCCTAGCCCCCCTGGGTTAGTGTGCTGGGTGTAGTAGAAATAAACCAGCAGATGGAGCAGGGTGGCAGGGGCCTATAATCTACACATTTGGTGTACCACCCCCCCCCCCCCCCCCCCCCCTCCTCCTCAGGCCAGCTGAGGTCTCGTAGTCAAGGACAGTTCACAGAGCAGCAGGGAGGAGGAAGGTGACAGTAGGCTCTTCTAATGAATTGCCTGTCCCCGTCCCCCCCCCCCCCCCCCACACACACACACACACACAAGCACTTTTATCTTTCAGGTCACAGGAGTGGGAGTGGCGTACGGGGGTGACGAGCCCGGGGGTGCATTCATTTAGTCGGACAAGAACAAACACTTGACATTTAGCACTGATAACTACTAAGTGATGGCGCTCGGCGCACAGCGTCGAGATGTTGGCAATACACATGTTTGCTCTAATGGCTGTTTGAAAATTGGAGGGGGGGGGTGTAATGCACACTCCCATCCCATATTTACCAGCTACCATGTTTTTTTTCATACAAGAACAGTCAAACGTCTCTTGTTTTGTTTTTTTTCTGCAGCATTAGTGTCAAAATATGTAATCCTATTTTGATCCCCCCAATACAGTGTGTTGTGCATGAATCAAACTCATGAAAATTGCTTTCAATGAGCTCCCGGAAATGTGAACCGCGACATGACAACCAACTTGCTTGTTTTTTCATCAAAGAGGAACAAAAGCATTTGGTGTGATTTCTTTCTCTTTTTTTTCTTTTTTTTTTTACAGACTGGTGGATCCCACCCATCATTTCTAGTCTTCCTCTCTCCACTCTGGTATTCACCCACCTTATTTTTCTGACACTAATCGCCTTTGTGCGCCATCTTCCGCGATCCCACTTGTTTTCAATAATTACCGTACCGAGGCTTAACATCATGGGGTGACATTAATATGTAAAGCGGTAGCAATCTACTGCTCATTGGTGCCTCAGGCGAAACACAGCATGTTTCTTGAAAGCATGCGCGTGACTCACACTCACGCAGACACGCACGCACGCACACACACACACACACTCACACACGCACACCTATTGTCCTCTCCATTGAAATGCATGAAGGAGCCACTTGCACCGCACTTCAATACTTCATGTGTAACCTCCATATGTGTCACACAGATCCCAGGCGCTCTCTCTCTCTCTCTCTCTGTTTCTCTCTCTCTCTCTGTTTCTCTCTCTCTCTCTCTCTCTCTCTCTCTCTCACTGACTGCATTGTGGAGCTTTAAATTGATTTTCCATGTCTCTCCGGCCCCCATGCTCCTCAACACACCAGGATGTGCTGCAGGGTAGCACTGCCTCTTGTAGCTGGCCCGGCAGTTTCGTTGCCTTATTTAAACCTGCGAGAGATGGGGAGAGAGAGAGAGATGGTTTTTATTGTGCTTTGTGAAAGGTGGATTTCTCTCTTTTGTGCCATTATTGGGTTACATTTTATTTTTCTCTGCTGAAGGTTGGGTCGGCACATTGGGTTTTATTGAATGATTACTTTGAATGCAGGAAAAAAATAAACAGTTCTATTTTTGATGACGTTTGACTAACTAGGGAAATGTGTCTTTTATTGAATGCAATATTCCATAATTTCACACGTACTGAACTGTAGGAGGTGTGTGTGTGTGTGTGTTTGCGTGTGTTCGTGTGTCTGTGTGTGTGTGTGTGTGTCCACATATAAACCAATCTAATTCTGTGGGTGTGTGTGTGTGTTTCTCAGGTGCCGAAACCCCTTCTGCCCCAGAGGTAGTAGTGTGTGCCAGCTTCCACCCAATCCAGCTACTGGATGGGATGAAGACTTCAGTGCGGGATGATATGGTCAGCTCTACGTCTACCTTTTATTGTGCGTGTGTGTGAAAATTGTGTTACAAAATGTGCTACAAAATAGCACACAAAACTAGATTTGTATTGAATAGCATGCTACAGGGCTTGTACAGCGCAACGTCATGGCTCAGAATGGGCCTTTGATGACTGTACACACCAGAAATTAAAGCTTTTATTCATGAGAATTCACAGAAAGTCCTGTCTCCCGTCAGCGATGGCTTCACAGCGGACCATTCAGGCCCAGTCAAAACAATGCTGGCTTATCCGGCACAAAGTCAATCAAGTCAGTGGAAGTCAAAGACATGTTCATAGGGCTGGCCTCAAAAATTCAAATAACCAAATTATCCTTTGTGTCCTGGTTGCTATTTTCTCAATTGTTATCATTTTGGTGCTGGCGATTTTCCATTGGCACTGGCTAAAACCTCATTGGAGGGCGGCAAACATTTCTCCATGCAGGAAAAAACCCTGTAATCATGAAATGGTTTGTCAATATGGGGAGACATTGTTGTGTTTGAAAGTGCCACAGTGTTTCTTATGCGAGGCGTGGCAAAACAAAGTTTTCATTAGCCGAGGTTACCATACGTTGATTAAGGATTTTACAGTACTCAAACTAGAGTCCTCTCAATATGGCCGAGTATCACCAACAAAAAAACCCCATGATGCATTCTGACATGCAAACCCTATAGCGGTTGGTAGCCTCAGAGAGGACGAGAGGAGCTACATCACAGGCTCAACAAGCAGAGCGGGGCTGTTGTATCAGTGGTTGGTAGAGAGATGAGAGCCAGGCTTCTGAACTGGGGGGCATGTTGTGCTCTACTTGGACGCCGCGCCTCGACAGGCTTGGCTCCTTTCATTATTTACACCCACCCTGCAAGAAAACACATTTCAAAGGATCTTTAACCTTTCACTGGTGAGCAAAATGATGGATAATGATGAACCGACTTGATATCAGATAAACAGGCGGCTTGCATACGACGGCTTATAGAGATACAACCCCCAGTAACCCCGGACCAGAATTTTGTACATGCCATATAAACATGTAAACTATTTAAACATGTAAACAAAGATAATTATCTTGCGTGTGTGCATGCGACTGGTTGGTGTGTGTGTGTGTGTGTGTGTGTATTCGCATGCCACGTGCAGGTCGACACGTCCGAGTGTCTGCGCCAGTACGGTCTCTACCGGCTCCACAGTCACATCGTCCTGCTGACCAGGGCCCGGGACGGCCCCCTGGAGCCCCCGTCTGAGCCCATCCCCGTGCCCCGCTGGAAGCTCATACGGCCCCGCTTGAAGGGCCCCCCCTTGGCCACGGATGAACCCAGAGGTGAGGTCATGAACCATAGCCTCGTGAGACCATCCTGATATTAACGTTTGCTATTCACCATGAATGTCAGTCTGGCCTTGGCTGGGCATCAGTTGTTTACCAAAATATGGCCGCCACTGCAATCAGCCATGCAAAAATAAAATTATAAACCCTTTTAGAAATTATGATTATGTAGAACAAAAGCAATAGTATTATGAAACCCAGACGATGGGATGGCTACAAATTGCAGACTGAAAACGTACCTTCGCGATAACATTAATTTAAAAAAAACATTGTCCCGCGCACATACTGTGCTGGCGTGCTATTTCCTGTTATGTTATTATTATACCATTGTATGAGACCATTTGTGTTGGAATGCACCTGAGCCCGACTGGAATCAGTGAACAGACTAAAACATACGTTGCACATCAACATAGTGCACCTCACACACACCTCACCGCTGCGGGTTAAAATGTTTGACTTCTGTTCATCTTTTAACATCGTTATTCATTCTATTTCGGATAAAACTGTTTTAATTGCTACACAGTCCTTGGGTGCCACCATTGTTTTTTAAATTTGTTCGTCATGCACTGAAAATCTCTCCCCTGAGTGCTGATTGGGCCTTACATTTTGACATTTTTCAAAAAGGCAGTGGGATCGAGGCCAGACCGATCTACAGAGAGAAACAATGTGAATGTGAACTTGCGAGATCGGGACGGTCTCATGAGGCTACATGGGGATGTGCGGCTGTGATGACACATATTTTACTGGATGTATACAGTATATATACTGACCGACTAGTCTATTTAGCAGCCACCTGTAAAGTGGCTGACATACAGTGAATCCAGATACATGTTATTAAGGGGGTAGGGGGTCAGGATGGCTCAAGGTTAGGCTGCGGTTGTGGGGGGGGATTTGAACCCAGTACATTTGGGCTGGGTTTAGTCGAACACCCCCAGCCACGAAAACCCCCAGCACACGATCCTGCCCCAGTTAGAGAGCTTGTGTCGAGTTGGGAGTGTAAGCAGGCGGTGAAGGGGAACGCATGAGATCAAGCAAATGTGGGAGGAGAGATGTGATGGAAACTGTGAAAGGATTCAAAAAGGTAAATAAATGCTTGTGATGGGATCACACCGATTGCATTGATTGCGCAACAAAGTCACACAGGAATGCACCGCTCATCGTAGGCAAACATAAAAAATAGATATTTTGATCAAATAAATTGATTTTTCATGGACTTTAATGGCAATTTAGAGGGCATCAAACCTTTTATCTATTCAATTATTTCTCAGTTCCACAACATCCTGTTTGGTTGTATTATGCTTTTTTTTTCAATGAAACATTGCCAGCACCAATTATCAATACAATACCAAAGAAAAAGAAAGAAAATTGTTAATAGTGAATAGATGGGTGATGGCATGTGATGTTTTAGTCAGCTATAGAATAGATTTTAAAGTTCTGCTACTGGTCTACAAATCACTGAATGGTTTAGGTCCAGAATACATGAATGACATCTTAGTAGAATACAAACCCAGTAGGGCTCTGAGATCTACTGACTCAGGTCAGATAGTGGAGCCCAGAGTTCAAACTAAACATGGTGAAGCAGCTTTTAGCTGTTATGCTGCACAAAACTGGAACAAACTACCAGCTGAACTGAAATCAGCCCCAACTGTGAACATTTTTAAATCCAGGTTAAAAACACTTCTCTTCTCCTGTGCTTATGGTTGAGCTTGTTCAAAGCACTTTAAATTGTAATCTTTCATTTGCACTATGTCCTTTTAAATCATTATTTTATGCTGCTCTATTATAGTATTTTATTTCTTTCTCTTTCTATTCTTCTGTAGTTGTTTTTTTTATTTTATTTTTTTATTTCAATTCTTACTGTTTTATGTAAAGCGCATTGAGTTGCCATTGTGTATGAAATGCGCTATATAAATAAAGCTGCCTTGCCTTGCCTTGCCTTTTAAGGGTTTTACAACAGCAGAATTGCCCAACTGAGTGAAGCAAACAAGCGGCAGCTATTGCCTTTTTGATGGCGACTTGGAGTAACAATCAATGACAAACCATTGAAGAGGAGGAAGTATAGCCGGAGAGGGGAAACAGTTCTCACTGTTGAGTTTTCCTCCCCCCCCCCACCTCCTCATTGCAGTGCCCCCTGTGCCAAAGCCGGAGCACTTTGTCGAGGTCTTCAGCCCCTTCGCTTCCCACCAGCCAAACAGCAGCGGTGTCCGGCCCAGCCCACCGCAGTGTGTACACCCCGAGAATACTCATCTGTCTCTGTCTCTGTCTGTCTCTGTCTCTGTCTGTCTGTCTCTCTCTCTCTCTCTCTCTGCTTGTTACACTATATGTTTTCAGATATGTAGAGAAAGCTATGGCATGTTACTTTACAGTATAGTAGTAGTGTAACCAAACGTGAAGCATGCAATCTTGAGTATGCATGTTGCTAGTGTGAGAGAAAGAGTGTGTGTGTGTGTATCTATGCGTGTGCAGGAGAATATGAGTGTCTGTGTTTGTATCTGACTGTGTGTGCATCTGTGTGTGTGTTTCAGAGACGGCAGGCAGAGTAACTCCAGGGGGTTTTCCACCTGCAACTCGGCTCTGTCATCCTTCTCCGAGGCTGAGGAGCAGCAGCAGGAGATCCAGCAGGGTGGCCCTGATCGCAGGTCAGCCGAATCACCCTGCGACCCGTCTAGCAACCAGGTATACAACACATCAGAGTCCTGCTGCTCTAATCTCCAGGCCCATCCGGAAACCCCCCAAAAACTCCCCCGGCCGATCCAACAGCGAGGTTGTCCCTGCTCGACCGCGGCTGTTTATCACGGTTAAATGGCGTCTTCAGCTCGGGTCCAACCAAGTGAAACGATATTTTCGCAGCAGATTGCCGAGGGGAACGCACCTTGCAGAAAAAACAGAGATGATGAATAAATACAATTATAATTATAATTATACGTACACAAAGAAGTATGAAGTTATACATGCAAACAAAACATTTAAACTTCTGGAGAAGAACATAAATAGTAAATAAGTAAATTGTGCAGCAGAAAATGTAAGAATAAGAAAATGTAAAGACATACTTGTATGTTGCAAACACAAATGCATCTAAATCACCTTTATAAGCTTTCGTCCTTGCATAGTCACCACACACACACACACACACACACCTTGCACCCGGACACTGCAGTGTGTTTCGAGGGGTTCAATGCTGTGTGTCACCGAGTACAAGACCAGGCTGCTCCCGATCGCATGTAAGAATAAGAAAATGTAAAGACATACTTGTATGTTGCAAACACAAATGCATCTAAATCACCTTTATAAGCTTTCGTCCTTGCATAGTCACCACACACACACACACACACACCTTGCACCCGGACACTGCAGTGTGTTTCGAGGGGTTCAATGCTGTGTGTCACCGAGTACAAGACCAGGCTGCTCCCGATCGCCCCCCCCCCCCCCCCCCCCCCCCCCCCAATGTTTAATGTCACTTCACTGTGTCTGTGAGACAGAGATAGATAGAGAAAAAAACAGAGTGAGAGACAGCGGTGTTCAACAGAACGAGACGTCCGTCGTAAAAGAAGAATGAGGGTTGACCAGGATATGGGAAGAAGACAGTTGGGAACACAGAGATGAAAGTAGAAATTGCCTGCATATGAGAGAGAGAGAGAGAGAGAGAGAGAGAGAGAGAGACGGGGAGACAGGGAGACAGGGAGAGAGAGATCAAGTGAGAGATCGAGAGAGAGACAGGGAGAGTCATGGTGGCGTGGTAATGGCGAGCGGGACACGTGGATTTCTTATCTAGGGATAGGGGTCATGTACTCTGGTGGTGGTGACAGAAGCAGTGCAATTAGATGGTGCGTCAGTGTCTGTCTCTCCGGGGGGGGGGGGGGGGGGGGGGGGGAATCGTTACGGCGCTGCACTCCTATAGCGACAACAGAGGGAGAAAAAAATTAGAGCTTGCGTTAATCGCTCTCTTGTGTAATTGTGACCGGTGAGAGGGAGGCTGTGCTAGCGCGCACGCGATCACGCACGCACTCACTCTTGATGTGCGGTGTCATATGTTAATTTGTGTGTGTGTATGTGTGTGTGTGTGTGTGTGTGTGTGTGTGTGTGTGTGTGTTCCAGCTCCATAAGCACCCTGGAACACATGTTAGGTCATGTGTCGGGTGTGAAGAAATCGCTGCATTATCGATCTGTCCGTGCCCACAGAGCCCGTCTTTGTGCGAGCGAGATCCCAGCAAAAAGGAAGAAAAAAGGTGCCATCACATGATCAGCCTTATAATAGCCTGAACACAGGCCCCCTCTCACTCACTGTTCAGACGGTAAGGTGAAAGCATTAGCCCACGGTGCAAACAGACTTTCACCGCATTCACCATTATAATATACTTGGAATGTATACCAGCATCACAACCATAGACATAATATACGTAGACGCCTCATAGACTGACGCTGCCTGTTGGAGCTGACGTATCGGCGCGGCCGCCATCTTGTATGGGTCCCCAGTGCGCCCCCAGTGCATTCATTTCTATGGAGGAAGGTGTATCCCCAACTACAATAATAAGCATAACTCCCCGAATTTTTACCGGATTTTCACACGGTTTGGTTTGTTACAAACGGCAGAGATTTAGTTATGATACAGGACGAATTAATAAGAATAAGAATAAGAATAAGAATTATTGTTCAATCTTACTTGTGAAAGGTAATCCCACGCGATCTGGTGTCAATACTGCGCCGTAAGCTGCACAACATACTGGCATAGCTTGCTCTCCCGTTGACTCCTATGCTAGACTAGAGTGAGGAGACCCAACCAATATGGCGGCGACGCTGATTACGTTCCAGCACGTCATGAGGCGTCTACGTATATTATGTCTATGATTACAACGCCCTGTGTCCATGTAGCATGTTTGACGTCGGTTTGCCCGCGTACGGCGGACCGTTCATCCGACTCAATTCCACCACGGAAACCCTGCTCAGCTGTGTAACAATCTACGAAGCGTTTTGCACAGGGCGACTTCTTTCATGAGCTTTATTACGTCTGACTTCTCGATTGAGTTCTTGATGGGGAACGCGATGAAACCCAGAGCATATGAGAGTTTGTGAGAATGACGTCACGGATGTCAGACTTCAACCCCGGCTGACGTGCTCTCTTTGCACCTCCCCCCTGAGTCCGACTTCACCGCGGAAAGTAAATCAGTTCTCTTATTAAACTGTGGTCAAAGGTCCCCAGAGCGGTGGGTCGGTGTGTGTGTCTTACAGCATACTATCGGTTCTGTGGTTTTGAACCAATAGTATGCCGCGCTTTACGGGTGAGGTGGATTGAGACGAGCGTCACGATGACACACCGTGGACAAGCAAGCAAGCGTGTTTCAATACACACACCCACACAAAGCCCCCCCGAAAGCAAGCCACTCACGCACACACGCACACACGCGATATACATAAGCCTTATTGCGGGTTAAGAATAATGGCAAGCGTTCTCTAAGGAGAAGGAGAACGCGCACAGAGGGAGCTCGTCCGTTTGCTCGGGAGGAAACCTCAAGCGGTTTGCGACGGGAAAGCATCTTCTGTGCGCCAGCTTCGTTACCATGGCACTTGCGATGCTTTAGTTTCTTCCCTTTCTTTCTTCTCAAGGCCACGTCTCTTTTTGCCCCATACCATAGAGCGCAATAGAGAGCTGTTCCCCTGCTGCCATTGGGGGCCAACGTCGCTATCACTTATGATAGATGGATGTGTAGAGAAAGCTACTTTAAATTTTAGTAATGCTGTGACCAAACATGAGGCAAACCATCTTGAGTGTGCGTCTTGGTAGTGTGAGAGAGAGAAAGTGTGTGTGTGTGTGTGTGTGTGTGTGTGTGTGTGTGTGTGTGTGTGTGTGTGTGTGTGTGGGTGTGTGTGTGTGTGTGCGTGCGTGTGTGTGTGTTTAGGTTTAGGGTTTAAGTTTCCCTAATCATTTGCGATGCTACGATTTGTACGTTGGCCTATTTTTCGTTCTTCTATATGATTTTGGCTGTAAGTAAGTAAGTGAGTAATTTCCTTTAAAAAAGGGGGGGAAAAAAAAGCGACTAAAATGACTGACGTGCGCAAGCGACATCACAGCTTCTGGTCGGTAGCGGGCGGTCGGAGCAGATTAGTGCTGGGTGTCTCCTGGTGGTGTGTGGGTGCTGGGGAGGAGTGGTCCCCCCCCCCCCCCTGTCACATGGAGTCATGTCTCTCCAGCGACGCGCAACACAGCGGTGCCACAGCTGGCGTGGAACTACTGGAGGGGGGAGGCGTAGCCCCTCCACCCGCTCGGCCACACGCTCCCCCATCAGCGATGCGCTCCCCATCCCTTCCTCCGCCCCCGCTCTCCCCCGCTCTCCCTGTCTCTGTCTCTGTCTTTGTCTCTCTCTCTCGCTCTCTCACCCTCTGCCCCTTTTCTTTTTTTTCCTATTGTTATCACTATTTCTCTTACCCCCTTCTTTCTTTCTCCTCTGTCTCTGTCTCTGTCTCTCTGTCTCTCTATCTCTCACTTCGTCTATTATGGCCGCTTATATCTCTCACTTAGTCGTTCTCTCTGGTTCTTCCTTTATATTTTAGCATTCTGCTGTGTTGCTCCGGCCTAACGATTCTTCATCTCTCTCTCTCTCCCGCCCTCCCTGTTCTCTCTCTGTCTGCCTATTCCTCTCTGTGTATGTCCCTTTAGGTTACTGCAGAGGACGGCAAGAAGGACGGCGACGCCACATGCAATGGTATAAGCTGTTCTGTTACTCTAAAGCGTGACCGCCATTGATACATGCACAATGGGCCATAATACCCCGTACGCTCTGCGACGCAACACAAACATTGACTCAGTCAAGGCCAAACTGCTGCTTCTCATTAATTCTATTCTACTCTATTCTATGTCTGTTTTAACAGAAATAATAATGATGATGATGATGATGATGATGATGATGATGATGATGATGATGATGATGATGATGATGATGATATTATTAACAATGATCATAATCACAATAAATATTGCGTCAGCTCCCGTAAGAGAGGGTGAGGATTTGACCGGCCGTTGCGCACAGCATAGCAGCCGTTAGATTAGAAGACAACTCCACAGCGTTCCCCCTTCTCCCCGCTTCTCCTCCGTTTGTCCAACCGGTTGGCGCTAAGGCTCTTTGAAGATGCTTGTGGAATTAGGCCTTGCGAGAAGCAGCCAATTACCTGCCTTCTTCCTGCCTCCCCCCCCCATCGTTTAGTTGCTTAGTAACACCTGCGAGTGGAGTGAGCAGACCACCATTGCTCAGCAGCAGAATAGCTGGCCCCCGGTCGCCTTGGCTCTCCGATCGGACGCTCGCTCTCTCGCTCTGTTTGGAGTGCAATGCTCGGGGGCAGAGCGAGCTTGTGTGTATATTTTGGGTTTATTTATTTTTATATATTTGTTATCTTTTTGTCACTTTTTTTTTCTGGGAGGAAGAGGAGGAGGTCGGGGGCTAGCCTGTGTGTTCGCGTGTCCATGTACTGTGTGTGTGTGTGTGTGTGTGTTCAGTGCACGCTGGCTGTGGGTGTTCTGTGAGTAGGAGTGTGCGCGCGTACGTGAGCGCTTGCTTAGACTATGCCATTATGTGGGAGTTTGGCCATTTCAAATCACCATGTTTAAGATAAGGATTTGAGTCTTCGATAACTTGGAATGAGTCACGAGAGGAAAAGGCACTGCTGCCCACAGCGTATTAAACATGATAGATATCACACTCCATAAATATAAATAAATATTACTAAGTATGTTATTTTTTTCATGCTTTCCTTTTTTATTACAAAAAAATGGGAGGGACACATTAGAGAATCCCATTTTCTTACTTCCAATATGCGGATGAACTTCAGTGCTACATATATAACTTTAGTCTACTTATATACTCAACTTTCTTTTGTTTACTGAATGCTCAGAATTATGTTATTTTAAAATCAGTTTATGAGATAAAAGCCTGGACTATTTTCCCTAGCTTGCTTTGTGATAAAATAAAGACGCTCGACTACTTGGAGGCTCAACACTTGGCTCAGTGTCAATAAAAATGATATATATAATATATACCCAGGTTTCTTGCAGCTTATTTCATTATTATTTTATTTATGTTGGTGGACATGGGACCAAGGCCACTATTTTTGTGAGCGAGCTAGAGGGACCAAACAAAAAACTGATATAGACTTGTTTTTAGTTGAAGAAAATTCTGTGCCACCCAACTTTTTATGTTCTTTAAGGCAATTTATTGCAGGAGCTTGTTGTGGTCATTAGTTCTCAGGGGAAGGTGTATTTGTGTGTTCAGTGTTTCCCTTAGGATGGAGTTGCAGCAGTGGAGGTGAAGACAAAAATTCTGCTCGCACATTTTTTGGTGCGCTCGTGAAGCATGCCCTGCCGGGATGTTTCTATGTGTCTGCCGGCACCAGAAGGGCTCTTGAGGCAGTACATACAGTACATTTGTGCATAGTAATGAGCAGAGGAAATAGGAGAGATTGAACATAAGAAAAGTATAATCTTTAAAACAATTAGACATTTATTGAACAAAAAATATATTATATCAACAACCACCCATGTACAGTAAAATACCACCATAATCCACCATAATACCTCCAACCTATGCATCTTCCCACTCCCTCCCTCCTCACTTCTCTTTCTTCTTTTACTCGTCTTTTAAACTCATCTGAAAATTAAAACATGTGATTTGACAACAAGCTATTAGTTTATGTGTGACCCATAGCCAGCGGAGCCAGCTGTCATTCATTCTTCCAATTATTCATTAGTGTTAATTTACTTAAATATAATTACATTTTCAATGATAAAATAACTTGCATTTATGACGTTTCTTTAAGGGAATCCTATCCAAATAATATGTACGTTAATATCTCTGTGAGGGAATCTGTCAGTTGTCTTGGAGATTGACAGATTTTGTGCATCATGGTGGGCAGTAGGTGGGTAGTAAGGCCCGCCTCCAGTAAGAAGGAAACAGTCGGTCCATGTGGAATAATACCTGCTATCTCTGTATCAAGATGAATCTAACAAATTAGATCCATCTTATTTATTATATTTGTTTCCATGCGTATTCCTATCAAATGATTGCATTTGCTGTAACGTTACTGTGCGATACCCACGTGAAGTTGCAGGACTGTTTGATTATCTTTTGAATTGAAAAAGCCTTTGGAAAATGGAAATATAAACAGGAAATCATAATTAAGGCAATAACTGACATGTATCCTGAGGGTCCAATTGAATTGATAAAGCCATTGAAAAAAACGCAAGGAATAGTCATAATTAGGGATTATTGAACTGGTGTCTGGTTTTAGGCCTTTTAACAGCCAGTAAAACTTGATATGTTGAAAACTGACAGCTATTACAAAAGTCAATTGTAATAATGGCCATTATATAATACAATATAAATAAATATAAATATATAAAACATAGGCTAGTGGCAATCCAATGGCTGTGAAAGGTAGCGGGAGAATCATTGATCATAGCATAATTAGTTGAGTTTTGATAAATAAAAGAAAAAGTTATTGCAAGTTGAATATACGTAAATAGCACTTTTATGACGGCCCCTACACACTGCCGTAATGAAGCGCCACTTAGACTGATATTCAACGACGTTAATTTGCGATTCCGTCACAACCGCTGAAGCTGTTGAATTTCAATTTTCCTCTACAATATAAAACTAACCTGAAAACAATCGGTTCCGTTTTCATGAAGCTATTGAGGTTCGAAAGGTAAACTACCAGAGAATATCGAATAGAAAACGAATGTCACCGCGGTCTTCGGCGAATGATAATCACGAGTTATCACTATTATAACAAGCACCGGCTAGATGTCAACAATGAAGCAAGCAATGCCATGATCAGCATTGCTTGCTTCATTGTTGACATCTAGCCGGTGCTTGTTATAATATTTGTGCTGACATAATCAGGTAAGCGCAAAGTTTCTCGTTTATATGTTTTACTCACAAGTGTGTGAATTGACCTGGATACGATAATATAACGTTAGTTTCTGAAGAGATAAGACGGAGCCCTCTCCTCCCCTCCCCTAAGGTGCACTAAGGTCTAAAAGAATGAGATAGACAGACTGCCAGACAGATTGCTCTATTAAGTATGTCTGCGTGTTGTGGTCCTACAGGGCAGCAGGTGGCCGAGACAACAGGAGGTCCACAAGTAGAGCGACCCAAGACGGTGACCATGAAGCCCACCCCGCCGCCGGCTGAAGCCCCCTCAGCTCCTCCTCACAAACCACTGCAACAGGAGCTCTGGGTGGACATGGACCACTTTACTAAATGCTTCCAGTAAGAGACACACACGCACACAAACAGGATACACAGGATAGACATTTCGGACTAGATTGAGTTTCGGAGGACGTCGAGTCTTACATGCACACTCCTTTTCTCCCAGGACACTGCTGGTGTTTCATAAGCCACACTGCTACCCATACCAGTGTCACCAGTCCCGATTTAAGGTAAGCAGCGCGAAGCAACCCGTCATCTCCTTTTCACACTGCATCTCACATATAATAACAATATGTGTTCCACGGTCTCTGTGTCCATTTTTTTTGTTTGTACCGTCCATCATGTGTTCACTGTTCACTGTGGCCTGCAGGTTGACATCATACCCAAAACCTCCTCCAAGGTCATCATGGCCTCCACTGGAACGTCCAGCAACTCCGCCGTTGGACTCCTTAGCACCTGCCATCAAGTACACACACACACACACACACACACACACACACACACACACACACACACACACACACACACACACACACACACACACATTTAAATTATTGTATTTATGTCCACGGAAATACAAAAGACTATACAGGACATAAATATCAGTAGATGCAAACACATGGCAAATAACCTCAGTGGTATGTGCAAGTAAGCGGCTTAAAAAGTGACATTCAATGATTGCCAATATTGAGCAGTATTTGCTAGTCTAGTCTGCTTGGCCTTCGTCCTCATCTTCGTCTTTATCACACACACACACACACACACATACACACACACAAACACACGCACGCACACACTCACTGTGGGGTGCCTGTCTTTTACAGGCACTTACTCACTACCTCTAATGCATCTTAAATGCACTATCCTATTCTATGTTTCTATATATTCTGTCCACCAATATAGCCCCCACCCCCTTCTTCTTCTCTTCTCCTCTCTTCTCTTCGTTTGTACACATGAACATGTGTGTTTATGTGTCTGTGTCTGTGTGCATGCATGCGTGGGCGGATGTGTGTGTGTGTGTCTGTGTGTGTGTGTGTGTGTTCCCCAGGGTCCAGTCGAGAGGGGCGTTCACTACCTGTACGTGGACAGCCTGCAACCTTCCCACATCCTCTTCAGCTTTTCTGCTCTGCTGCACTGGGGGGAGACAACGGAGGAGAGTAAGGATTTACACACACACCCAAACATGCACACATACACACTGCACGTACGCACACGCACACCAACACAAGCAAACGGACAAACAAACAGATTGAAATGGTTTTTGGTCATTGAAAAGGTAAGATGGGGAAAAAAACTTGAGGCAACATTGAAGTGAGATTGCTGCTCCTTAGAAAGCTGCTCAGTCTCCATGTTGCAGTACTTTGTGTGTGCAGCACTTCACCACTTCACATGACTATGGGGAATGTGAAGGTACGTCATGCTGGGCACCATCTTGTGAGACAGAACCAACAGACCAACGGAGGCAGCGACCTCTAAACATGGCGCGTTCAACACCAGTCAACGCGGTGTGAAGTCAACTTCCCATTCCCAATAGGGCTTGTACATCGCGGCATCACATCGCAATGACCGCCTCCATTTTGGAAGCATAGGAGAATTGTAATGTTAGTTATTATCTGAGTAGTTTTTTTGGTCATTGTTCAGTAATTAATCGTGAAATGATTTGTCATTATGGCGAGACATTGTTGTGTATGAAACTGCCACAGTGTTTCTCATGTGAGATGTGGCAAAACAAAGTTTTCATTAGCCATAGATTACTTTTTATTTATGTTGATTTAGGATTTTACAGTGCAACTCTCTTGAGTCCTCTCAATATGGCTTTTCACAAAAGATGCACTCACATCCCACACTCGCACACCTCCGTCTCTCTCTCTCTCTCGCTCTCTCTCTCTCTCTCTGAGTTTCATTTTGCAAGGGTGCTGTGTGTGTGTGTGTGTGTGTGTGTGCAATGCCTTAGCACTCATGTCAAGCTCATTGACAGAAGACTTTTTTTCATTCAACAAAGAGGAGAACATTGATTCTCTCCAATCCATTTTGCGAGGGTCCGGCTCCACTGGAACGCACTTGGTCACCTCATCAAAATGTCACTCTCTCAATGCGACTGTAATGTATTATCTAAGGCCTAAAAATGGTAAAAATAGAAAGTCTCTTTTTCAAGGGTGAAACCCGTAGGTGGAGATCAGATGAGGTGGTGGCGAGTGACTGATGGAGATATTGGGGACGACTTCTTTGTTTTTTCCCCGACAACAGAAGGAAGAGGAGAAACAGAATAGCAGAAACATATAATAGCGACGAAAACAACTATATGCAACGTATTGTCTTATATTTTTTGTCTCTCTAAATCCACAAATACAATTGTCTTGTTGTTGTGTTGGTGCTATTCTTGTGTCACGGCATGTAGGTTTGCCACACCAATCTTCAGCAAAAGGAAAAGGTCAATACTTGTTGATCAATGCTGCATTCAACTTCACTCCCCTCCCATACCTCTCTCTCTCTGTCTCTGTCTCTCTGTCTCTGTGCAGAGAAGGAGGTGTCTGTGGCCTGCAGGGCGGGGGTCCTCTTGGCTCAGCCCCACTCCTGGAAGAGTCTGGAGTCTCAGTCCCCGCTCCTCCACCTCCAGACCACTTCCTGTCGGGCTGCAGTACTCTCCCTGCCGCCCGGGTAAGGTTGATGCACACACACACACTAGGGCTGCCCCCCGACTAAAAACTTTTCCTAGTTGACTCTTAGTCGTCACATCAAGTCGATAGTGGGTAGTCAGGCATCAGAAAATGGTTTGAGTTCCAGGGCTGGGAGCGTGTTATAAAATAAACCCTAATTAGTTAATAGTTAATTGCACTACTTTACAGAGAATACAAAACTGTAATAATAAGCCTTTAAAATATCACTTTTTACAAGCACATGCACGAAGCGGGCCGTCTGTTAACAGCATCGACAAAGCAGTTCTGAATCTTTCAGAACTACCAGGAGGGAGACATCGAACATTTTGTTATGGTTATTTCAACACTGTTTTTCAACTGCACACAACTGTATTCAGAAGAAAGCCCTTGCAATAGAGCTTGATGGTTGTCGAAACAAACAAATGGGGGGGAAAAAAATAATTTTCGCGTCTGGTGCCAGTGGTGCGTATGGATGTACGGCACTCCGTCAGGGGAGCGGTTAATGTTAATAGCGGTGTCCAGGAGGGTCAACCTCCGCTGCGGGCGTGTATAGTATAAACCCCCAGTGTGTGTCTGGTGCATGTGGGGGGGGAGAGAAGAGAGAGAGAGAGAGAGAGAGAGAGAGAGAGAGAGAGAGAAGAGAGAGAGAGAGAAGAGAGAGAGAGAAGACGAGAAAGAAAGAGAGAGAGAGAGAGAGAGAGAGAGAGGAGAGAGAGACCTGCCCTACTTCCGGTTCTTGCCTCACTTCCACTTGCCTCTGCTCCACTGTACAACTTCCCACAGAGGCTTTTTCCATCAATCTGTCTTAAAATAGGAGCCATGAAATTAGCTATTCTGCTTCTACAATTCTAGGCTGTTATGTCCACTGCTGTATTTACCGCCTGTATTCATTGCATAACACTTTGCACACCAAGTCTCAAGTAAGGGTACAACAGCTAATATTTTCAGATGTTATCCAACATCTCCAATGAGCTTTTTCGACCGTTGAATCCCATACTAATACTAAGACCATTGATGCCCATACTAATCTTCCCATGTGGGAACCAGTTATTGTGGCTCACTGAATGTAGATAAAAACATCTCACTGCAGTATTGACTTACAGAGCAAAAACCCTCTCTGTACAAGAACGCTCAAAGCAAAGATCGAGCAGAAGTTATTGGTGTAGCTCAGACGGACGTAGAGGAGCAGGAGAAAAGCAGCCCTGTCCTACTCTCTATTAATGGCTGCTGACCTAGAAGCAGACATGGGCCTAGTTTCTGGGGTCAGGCAGAGGTACCTGGCGGTGCAATTACCACAGAGCCGTAATCACACACATAGCACTTAGCTTATCATGCTGCTGGGCCCCACGGAATAGACATAAAAAAATGTGATTCGCAAATGCTTTTGTGCAGCAGTCAGCCTCTGCTCTCTCTCTCTCTCTCTCTCTCTCTCTCTCTCTCTCTCTCTCTCTCTCTCTTACTCTCTCTCTCTTACTCTCTCTCTCTCTTTCTCTTTCTTTCTCTCTCTCTCTCTCTCTCTCTTACTCTCTCTCTCTTTCTCTTTCTAATTCTCTCTCTCTCTCCTTTGCTCGCTTCTGTCTTTCTATCCACCCCACTGTGGGATGTTCTGATTACATTGTTTTCCTCCACTCTGCACTTTTCCTCATTGTTTCACTGTTTTTCTCACTTGTCCCAATCGTCTTTTTGAAATAATAAGATGCATTTCTTCAGTTTCTGTTTCCCTCTCCGAGCAGAGCAAATAAAACATGAGCTTGCAGATTCGTCTGGTTCCCTGGCTAGCAATTACCTGCATTTCCCACCTATATTCCCCCCCCCCCCCCCCCCCCCCCCCCACCCACCACCACCACCCCCTATCCACGCTCTCCTCTTCCCAGACGCCACACGCTGAGTGTCCACACCAGGGCTGCGTTGGGCTGCCACATCCACCTGTACAGCATGGCTCCCTTTGTCTTTGGTGATGAGGAGACCGTCCTGCCCCACCTAGCGCAGGTGAGTCAGCCTCCCCGCGTCCCGCGCCGCCTGTCGTGTCTCCCGTCCTATCCCCTGTTTCAAATCAAACTTTATTTGTATAGCGCCTTTCGTACAAAATGGATTAAGGGAATGCTAAGCTAAATAGGTTTGTCTTAAGGTTTATCTTAAACGTGTTCACAGATTGTGATGACCTCAGCTCCTCTGGTAGGCTGTTCCAGAGGCGAGGACAATAGACACTAAAAGCCGCCTCCCCGTAGGTCTCTGTCCTCCTCACCCGGGGAACAACTAAAAGGCCAGTGCCAGAGGACCTGAGTGATCTAGAGGGAGCATACATCAGAAGCATGTCTGACAAGTATTCGGGCGCTAATCCATTGAGTGTTTTGAACACCAATAAGAGGATTTTAAAACCTATTCTAAAACTGACAGGCAACCAACAAAGGGACTTTAGGACAGGTGAGATGTGTGCTCTCCTTCTGGTCTTGGTCGGTACACGTGCTGCTGCATTCTGAATGATCTGTAGCTTATTTATAGCTTTCTTAGACCAGATCGGAGAGCATTACAGTAATCAAGCCTGCTAGTAATAAAAGCATGCATAAGTCTCTCAGTATCTGCCTGGGAGAGAAACGGTTGCACTTTAGCAATATTTCTAAGGTGATAGAAGGCAGTTTTAGTAAGATTACTGATATGAGATTCAAAATTCAAATCAAGGTCTAGAAGCACGCCAAGATTTTTGCTAGGGGCTTGGCGATTTGTGCCAGGGATTTTAAGTTAGTGCACAGTATCTCTCTCTGGACCTTTACTCCGATAATTAAGACCTCTGTCTTATCTTTGTTCAATTGCAGGAAATTATGTGACGTCCACAGTTTGATAAGATTAATGCATTGAACCAGTTTATCAATAGGGCTGATGTCATTGGGTGATAAAGAGAGATAATATATAAGTAGAATTGTGTATCATCGGCATAGCTATGAAAACTAGTCCTGTGTTCTCTGATGATATTTCCCAGTGGCAGCATATAGAGACTGAACAACACAGGTCCCAGAATGGAGCCTTGAGGAACCCCACATATTATGCTAGTGTTAGCCGAGGCGTGGTCACCAATGGAGACAAAATAGTCTCTGCCGGACAAATAAGTCTTAAACCAATCTAAAACTGGACCAGAGAGGCCAACAAACTCTCCAACTCTCTGTTCTCCATGGTGGTTTTTGTTTAAGTTTAATCTTCTTAAGTTTGGCTGGTGCTATAGCGTCAATGTTGGTCTTCAGCTTATTATTAAAGTTGTTGACTAAATCATCACAAGAGGAAGTAAGGATATGTGGGGGTATGTTATTAATATGATTAATGACATTTTCCGCAACTTCAGAGGTAAGATAACGTTTCCTAACAACCTGCTCAGTTGTAGACCATGAGTGATAACTAGATCCAATGTATGACCGCGGTTGTGATATCAGCCTGAATCACAGACGTGCTGATCTTCATTTTTAACAGCATTGCTGCTGCTGCTGCTGCTGCTGCTGCTGCTGCTGCCGCTGCTGCTTAAATGATTTGTCATTATGGGGAGACTGTGTTGTGTTTGAAACTGCAACAGCGTTTCTCATGCTAGACGTGGCATAACAACGTTTTCATTAGCCGAGGTTACGATATATTTGCGTTGATTTAGGATTTGACAGTACTACAACTCTCTTGAGTCCTCTTAATATGGCGGAGAATCGCCAAAACATCTCATGATGCATCCTGATGTACAAGCCCTACTGCGTTGTTTTTGCTAACATCATGACCGATTGTGCTCGTGCCGATACGGTGGCTTCTTGCGCAACATGCTTGCACTTCTGCTTGAAAGAATTTTTCTTGGGAAATTCTGTTTTCTGTTGCTGACGAAAATGTGGACAAGTGACCACGGTTGAGACACGTGACGCTGTGAACAAACATAGTGATTTTTCTCTGGTCGTTTTTTTTTCCTGTTCTTTCTCTTTTTTCTTTTTACCCAGGAGAGTGTGCGTTTCAGAGAGCAGGCAGCGTCCCTGTTGAGGGCGCTGGGCAGCCTGGTGGCGAGCTTCAGCCAGGAGCAGACAGCAGCCAGGAGGGCTCTGGAGGAGGCATGCTGTCCACAGACCTGCTGCTACTCCCGCCTGGAGAGAAGGAGACACCGGCGGGTAAGGCTGGTGGCTCACACACTCACACACGCACACATATGCCAATTCACACAGATGCACACACGCGCGCACATATGCACCTTCATACAGACAGACAGACACATACACAGCACACGCATATGCACATTTACACACACACAGAAACATATACACGCAAACACACACACACGCACGCACGCACACACAAACAAGAAGAAGAAATAGATTTCTAACGCAATGCTTTCCACATTGCCTGGTGTGTGTATGCATTGGTATTTTGTTTTGTATTATTAAACATAATTGTATTATGTTTGTGGGCGTGTGTGTGTGTGTGTGTGTGTGTGTGTGTAGGTGTTCAACAGTGCAGTGTACACCATGCTGTCTCAGGCACTGGGCAGGAAACTGACAATAGAGGAGGGCTTTGCTGTGCAGGCACTCACAGCCGACCCCCTGCTCTTCAGCTCCGAGATCACTAAGCACCCAACGCCATGTAGGGAGATACACGTGTCTGTGTGTGTGTGTGTGTGTGTGTGTGTGCGTGCGTGCGTGTGTGATCATTTTAACAGTCTTTGTGTGTATTGTGCTGCCTCTGTTTAGACACCCTCACAACTCCTCACACAACACTACAGAACTATGTATGCAAACAGTGTGTGACACAGCTCCGCGGGCTATGGTGTGTGTCTGTGTGTGTGTGTGTGTGTAGCGGAGGCGGTAGCTGGACCTCCAGAGGGCTGGCAGGACAGACAGCCCACAGACAAGGAGACCCGGGCGGTCACCATCCTACAAGCAAGCTTCAAAGGACTGTTGACGAGAGGGGTCCTTAAAGCCTCCAACCCAGGTAAACACACAGTGGATAAAACGGGCTTCGCTGCATCAGTATGGATTTCTAAGTAGCCATGCGTTGTGTGTGTAGGAGCCAGATTGAATCTGCAGCGAAGCAAAGTAGTGGTGTCTAATGGAAAGGGGGATTGTATAAATAACCCTGTTACGTATGGAAATGCGTAAGTATTATGACTAATATACAACGGTGACCAGAGCAAATATTGCTAGATGTTGATTCTGCAGGGGGGGAAAAAGGCATCCATTGTTCTCCCTCAGCCCCCCCCCCCCCACCCCCTTTGGTTATGGGGTTAGGGTTTATATCAGGAAACAGGATGGTGTTTCTAGATACAATCTCCCAAGTCAGAAGAGGCTGTGTTTCAAATCTTTACAGATGAGATTGCATTTTGGGCCCTGTGACATCAGTCAATTAGACTTATCTTTTTTCCGTAACCAAGTATTTCAGACTGCTATCGAGATCAGCAGTACCAGTTAACAAGAGCTGATATGAGTTTTCTGCTTACAGTTCTCTAAAGAAATATTTGCCTCGGCCGATACTTATATGTAATTGGGTATTCTGCCGATTCACTTGGTAACAAGTATAAAACAATATTTTCTTTGATTAGAAAAAAAAGAAAAGAATATGCAGGATTATATTTGGGATTGGGAGGCAAAAATGCACAGTGAGAATATCTGTTTCAAGTTGACTGCGCCTGCCGCTGTACGAGCCAGTTTACATTTTAGACTGACCAATCAGGGTATCTGTTCCATTGGTAATAAAGGCAGCTGCATCATATTAAAGGTACTGTAGGGAAGATTTAAGAGCTTTTATTTGAGTATATTTTGTTAGAAATGGTCTAGCCATCCTCCAGCTAGTGAGTGAAATGCACAGTGAGAATATCTGTTTCAAGTTGACTGCGCCTGCCGCTGTACGAGCCAGTTTACATTTTAGACTGACCAATCAGGGTATCTGTTCCCTGATTGGTTCGAGGAACCCATTTTGCCTGTCAATCAAAGGTGCGTGAAATGCTTCCCAATCTTCCGCTCTTTTCTGCTCGCTCTCTCTTTACAACTCTCAAATCTTGCCTACAGCAGCTTCAATAACTTAAACTGATGGTTTACTTTGGCATTTGTTATGGATTATTTAAAGGAATGGGCACGTCAAGATTCTCACATTGCATGGCTGGTGCTGTATTGATCTCCATTTATACAAGCACATATTAGACATCATGGGTAGGTCCACTGTTTGTCCACATGCTGAACAGCAAAGGGAGGCGTTCTCTGTGTGACGGTGATGTGATGTGATGCCGGTGTGTCTGGCAAGTTAATAAGGCCTACAAAACCCTGATGAGGGTCATCACTGAGATAAAAAAAAAAGAGTAAAGTGGACTACTTAAGTTGATGCACGTACACACACACGCACACACACACACACACACACACACACACACACACACCTATAAACACCCCACGCCTTGTCCTGCTTTGTGTTCCTCCTGCCTTGTGTTGAGCCGCTGGCCAAAGGGACCAATGCTTATCGATGAGCCTGCCAATCTTACTTAATACGTTGTGACAGGTGGGGGAGGCGCAGAGACAGGGGACAACACAGGCACGCATACAGATGCACACAGATACTCGCACTCGCACACACGCGCACGCCCACACACACACACACAGATGCACTGATTTAACCGGCACTCACCCCCAGTGGCTGAGTGCACCAGATGGAGAATCCATAAGTCTATCGGAGCACAGAGATCGAGATTCTGTGTGTTGAGTGTGTTTACCCTCCCTCCCTAACCGAGGCCGTTTCTTTTCATTTACTTTCTTCATTAGTAATGTGAATAATGTGTTTGTTTTCCGGCAAACAAAGTGACTCATCGCCTAACCGAAATTCATAAATGATCATTGTGTTTTTTTTAAATTCCCTCAGCAGCGTTTTAGTTTTTTTTTCTTAGTTACATTTCTACTCACTGTGGCGGTGGCGCCCCCATTGGCTGAATGAACACCGCTAGAGGTGAGAGACAAGGGCTGCCATTCTCTATTTATTTCCCAGGGCCCAGGGCTTGCTGTGTCCTGTGCCAGCTGACTGGAACACATGACGCCATTGCCCCCTACACGTTTCACTGTAGGTCACACATATGGGCGAGCACATAGCGAACGCGGCTAACACACACGCCACCATCGACTTGGATTGCTCACACAATCAAGCGTTGTTTTGTCAAAGTTCTGTTCAATTCATTCGGTTAATTTTGTATTTTATTGTCCCTCAAGGGATACTCACTTTGCAGCAGGGCATGATAAATATTACAGAAACATTACAATTTGATACATAAAATGCTACAGGGCTTGTATTTCGCGACGTCATCTCACAATGACTGCCTCCATTTTGGAAGCATAGAATATTAGTTATGTTGATAGTAATGGTTTTTGGTAATTGTTCAGTAATTAATCGTGAAATGATGTGTCATTATGTAGACATTTTTGTGTTTGAAAGTGACAAGTGTGCAAGATAAAGTGCAAGTTTATTGTGCAAATGTAGCAAATTAATTGGTACGAAGGAGAATTTATATTACTTGTCACACCCACGCATGCACATTTACACTTAGCAGACGCTTTTGTCCAAAGTACATTTGTCAGTAGAAAGTAAAACAACAATATATCACTGTCGGTACAGCAGTTTCTAAGTGCACTGTAATTGCTGTTGCTGTCTGTAGCAGTCCTTCTTGCCACCACGCCGCATAAATGGCTTTTGCTGGGCCCCTCCGGCACACGACACAGGTAGACAGTTGTAGAAGTATCCATTTATTGGAAAAGGCAAGCTGGTAGCAGCCGAGCAGATGGTACATGCTGCCATGACAGTGGCTCTCTCTTGAGTGTGTGGTGATAGCTGGTTTATCCTGGGTATCATGATTGCTCTGCACCACGGGTGTGCAGCCCCACCCAGCTCAGAGTCTAATCAGTCTGACTCAGGCCAGGTGAGGCTGTACACCAGATATCAACAACACACACTCCACATTTACTCCACACTATCCTTTCTGGTATACAGCATGGGTAGCTAGGGAAAGATGCTATACGATGCCAAGTACTATTTAATTGCCAGGACGTACGCACATACAATTACAATTTTTTATTTTATTTCTTTTTACAAATGGCACAAACACACACACAAACTTACACAATGTCTGGAAATGAGCCTGTGATGGACACCTTCTCTCTACAGGAATTTATTCACGCGGAGCAGTAAAAGTGCCCTGAAGAAAAGCACTTGAAGGCTAAAAGAACGACCGATCACCGTCTGAAAGATTTCGAAAAAGCCATTTGCAAAAGGAATAATAAAATAAAGCAATCATATCGGGATGCCTGTCCTATTGGAGCTGACAAAACAAATAAATGGCAAACATCCCATTTCCCAGCCAATGTTGACATGTAACAAAGTGTAGCAACGTTGTATTATTAAAAAGGCAATGGGAGCTCATCATCGTGCTCATCGCTGGCTTTAACCCCCCCACACCCATCCATCATGACAGTATTGATTCTGAGTGGCCAGAAGAAGAAGAAGAAGAAGGAAGTTGCAGAGGGAAGGAGAGAAAGCAGGAGAGGAAGAGCAGGGGTGTATAGTAAAGTTTGCTGGGCAGGTAGTTGACATGTGCATGCACATACAGGTAGGTAGGTAGATTAGCTGGTAGTATGTAGGTAGGTAGATAGGCGATAATGGTTGATAAGGTGAACTCCTTTTTTTTGTACAGATGAGGAAATGCCTTGACACACACACACACACACACACACAAGCACACACACACACACACACACACACACACACACACACACACACACACACACACACACACCGACACACACACAGGGTCCTGCATCTTTCATGAAAAGCTCTGTCATCATGGGAGCTGCCTACTGGGTGGGATGAGTGTCAGAGGAAATGTGAAGGTGTGAACACTGCTTTGGTCGCTTCTCACTAAAAGGAGCACCATAAATTCAATTATAACACATTTTCGTCCCCCCCTCCCCCAACCCCCCCTTAACTAGGTCATATACAGTAATGATGTTTCAGTGTCCAAGGTGTATTGTCTTTCATCTTTTATGGATTCAGGTTTTGCGGGTATGTGCGTCTGTGCTTGTGCCATGTGTCTATGCGTGTCTAATTTGTGTGTGTGTGTGTATGGTCATCTCGCCCAGGGACCAAAGAGAACCTCACTGCGTCTAAGACTCTTGCAGACATGTGGCCGAGTGTTGAATCAGACACAGCGAAGCATTCCTCCATCTTGCTCTGGTAAGTAATTAGGGCTGAACAATGAATCAAAATATTATCGAAATTGCAATATGGCCGAGTGCAATATCCAAATTGCAGGAGCTGCAATCTTTTGCTAAAGGTAAAATGTGTCAATGTTAATTTATAACGACATTATAACTGTAGTGCTGCAGACATGCCCTGGCCTACAGATGTATTTCTCCAGATGTAAGGAAACATGTTTGTTTGGTACAACAACAAATGTCACATCATGATTTTAACAGTTTTTTCAGTGTAAATGAAAATTGTGACACAAAGATGATCATTCCCACCCACTAATAGTGAATCATATCCCAATCGCAATATGTGGCAAAAATAATCGCGATATAATTTTTTTTTTTACCCTATCGTTCAGCCCTGTAAGTAACGCATGAAAAAAACAAACATCAGAGACCGGACCACCTGTGAGGTACGGACATTTGCGTTCCGATCTTGCGCTGCGTCGGGAGCCATGTGCTACCGCGTGGCATCTGTTTAGCCTCTTGCCTTCGCCGCGTGCCCAGACTGAGCTCTCTTTCCAGGCTGTGTCCTGTGGCGACCAGGCAGGGAGCATTTTTCCACATTGTGCGCCGCGCTTCTTCCCGTAGTACCATCTGCTGTTTATCCTCTACTCGCTCCAATCGGCTAGCGGCGGCTGCCCATCGACCCGATGCCTTAGGAAGTAGTGTAGTGTAGTTTAGTGTAGTGTAGTTTAGTGTAGTTTAGTGTGTGTGTGTGTGTGTGTGTGTGTGTGTGTCAAGCTCATTGCAGAAGACTTTTTTTCATTCAACAAAGAGGAGAACATTGATTCTCTTTAATCCATTTTGCGAGGGTCCGGCTCCACTGGAACGCACTTGGTCACCTCATCAAAATGTCACTCTCTCAATGCGACTGTAATGTATTATCTAAGGCCTAAAAATGGTAAAAATAGAAAGTCTCTTTTTCAAGGGTGAAACCCGTAGGTGGAGATCAGATGAGGTGGTGGCGAGTGACTGATGGAGATAGTGGGGACAACTTCTTTGTTTTTTTCCACTACAACAGAAGGAAGAGGAGAAACATAGAATAGCAGAAACATAGAACAGCGACGAAAACAACTATATGCAACGTATTGTCAAGATGATCTCAAAGATTAATGTGATTAATATATCGTCATGCATATTGATTGATTAGTGGGGCCCCAAACCTCTGATCTTGGAATCATCTTGGAGTATTCTTATTCTTATATTGTCTTGTTGTGTTGGTGCTATTCTTGTGCCACGGTATGTTTGCCGCACCAGTCTTCAGCAAAAGGAAAAGGTCAATACTTGTTGGTCAATACTGCATTCAACTGCACTCCCTTCCCATACCTATGCTTGTCTCTCTCTCACTCACACACATACACAAACACACACATACACACACACAGTTTCATCCTGGCTCACCCGGAAACGAGAGCAGGGCTCTACCCCTGCCAGCAGGACGAGAGCACCAGGGTGGCCTTCTCTGACTACACCGCGCCACTACTGCAGGAGACACCGAACTCATGGGTGCTGGTCTTCAGGTGGGTGCCTGCTCTGGTGATCCTGCCGTCCAACACACTTTATTTACTGCCCCCTGTTTGTTTGCTGTTCTAACTGTAGTTTTAAGTGTTGTGTAACTTTTTTTTTTGTTTTTCAGCCCTACTCCCCTTTTCCCTTAGCGGCAGGCCGGCATTGTAAATAAGAATCTGTTCTTAACTGCCTAGCCTGGTGAAATAAAGGTCTAATAAAAAAAAATAAAAAAAGTAGGACACTCAACCGGAAAATAAAGATGTAACGGACCAGATCGATCGCACTGTATCTAATAATGCTTAAAGTTTGGGGGACAGATGTTTGAGATTTAAGAGTTTTGCTGTAAGCTGCTGGGTTTCTGTGGCCTTTTGTAAACACATTTTCTACCGAGCTACTGAAAATTTAGCTTTTTTAAAGTCGGATCTGTTAGTGGATACAGTATCCAATCTGGTCTTGGGGTGGTCTGTGTGGATTGGCAAAACATATAACTCTGAAAACGATGACATATAGTTGTTGTACCACCTACTTTGTACAAGAATCAGAAATTCCTTCTCATTACTGGCCCCTTCGGCCGGTAAGTGAACTGCAGCCTGCTGGAGCTCGTGCTCCTTGGGTTCAGAGAATAACAACCGTAAACTAATGTTAAGTTATAGTCGTAAATTAATTACATTAATTACATTTAAATTAATGCTTGGACATCACTTCCTTTTTCCTGGCAAAACCGGCTTGGTTCAAATCGAAGTCAGACCACAGGCTATTCTACGCAATGGAGAGTCGGGGAGGGACTCGTTTTTTTTAAAGTTAAATTACAACCTGTTCATATATTGCAATTGAAAGCAATTTATGCATTTTCGCAGTCACCGCCCAAATGGCACTAACATTAAAGACAGAATGACGCTTTAATGCCTTAATCAGTCAGTATTTCATCTCCACCTGGTTGCAGACCGTTCACCTTCATGTCGTCCTATCGTTCCAGAGAAGTGTTCCTGGTGCCCAGAGAGATGTTGGTGTCGGCCAAGGTCTTCTCTCCGGTCCCTGGCTGTCAGCTCCACGTGATCGACAACGACACCGGAGAGGGGCTGCCGCGGGTCTTGGGGAAAGTAGCCCCCCATGTTTACCAGCCCAACAAGGTGGGGGAAACTAAAGGAAAACCCTCGCTTTTGTTACTTGTTACTTTTTTTTCAGCCACTTCATACACTTATTTTTACAAAATCCCGGTTCTCCAATGACTCATGACATTGTTACACTTAAAGACTCTTAGCCGTTTTGATAATGATGATAATTATGCTGATGATGATGATGATATCACTTGAGCCAACGTTGCCCCAAGTGAGGTTCAGATTTAGACCATTCACATAGAACATTGTGTGATTTGGAGTAGAATTATTAGCCAATAATATTACTACTACTTTTACTTATTGTTATTATTAATTATCAAACATCATCACACACATTATCAATCATAACTATTCATAATAATTTATCAAAATAATTCATCATAATACTACTACGATGATGATGATGATGACGATGACGATGATGATGATGATGATGATGATGATGATGATGATGATGATGACGGCGATGACGCCGATAACACACAATTATTTGAATATGAATGAGATGGCGTGAGTCATTTGGATTGGCGCCTTCTCCGCAGCTCGGCTATACCTTTCTAGTGGAGGCTTACACGCCTCAGTCACCCCTGGCTGGCGCCAAGGTGACGCTACGCCTGATTGGCTCCAGAGAGCCCCTTCCGGATCTGGCTCGAGGCGCTCCACTGAACAGCTTCTCTGTGAAGGAATTCAGGGATTACTACGTTCCCAACGATAAAAATACCATATGTCGGTAAGCATGGGAGGTAGCCGGGGAATTATTTTGAGCTGTGGTTTTGTGGTTTGTTGGTGACATGGTTCACAAATGAGAAAAACGGGATCTCCGTGATGCATCCTTGAGTTGTTATTTGTCATTCTCATCAGTGAGTTTATTAGTTAGTTCGTTATTTTTGTGAATAATAGTATTGCGCCTGAATTTTAGGACTCTCATAATTCATTGTGTAGGATCGGTTTGGTTTCCCTTATGATATGTGCATGAATGGTTTTATTTAAAAATTGAAGAATAATAATCACCAGATGTCTAGCACAGTTCCAAGTGAGAGAGACAGAGAGAGAGAGAGAGAGAGAGAGAGATATTACTTGTAAGCACCCTTGAGCAAGAGGCCGAACCTCCTTAATGACATGTATCTGAATTCACTGCAAGTCACTTTCCATCAAAATGTCTGCTAAATCACTTATTTAGCAGAAAAACTATTCATCAGGTCACCATTGGTCATACTCTCGATCTGTTAAGTCATCCATTGACAGCGCTACGGCCAAGCTCCACATCGATGAAGGAGCTTCGGTGCATGCATACATTCGGTGTACATAGTACATAGCTGAACGAAATGTCGTTCCTCATGGACCGAGTTGCTAACACAAATGTACGAAACAGTCGCAAAACGCCATACTAACTAACTACATACTAATGCTCTTCCGGACCCCATCCCTTTTGACAGCTACTCCGTCAGAGTGAAGGCAGACCACCTGGCCACGGTCCACTTCCAGTCCTCCAAGCCCGACGTCCTGATCCGCCTGTCCGTCCTGGACCGCGAGAAGGAGGTCGCCGCTACCAGCGGGAAGGGCCAGGTCGTCATCCCCATCTTCCACTTCCAGGCTGATAAAGGTGAGTGTCGGGTACTACAGTATCTACCCTTCAGTGTTATATACTGTAGTTAGCCTATTAGCTCCCGAGTGCTATATCCTCATATTTTCCTCATCCTCCATTTCCTATCCTCATCACCTGTCATATTTTTCAGCACACACTCGCACACGCACGCATACGCACGCACGCACGCACGAACGCACGCCTACACACACCTATATCTGCCATGTTGTGTAGTAAGAGTCACTCTAAAATCTGTGCAACAGTAACATGTTCACTCACTCCACCCACGCGGTAAAGCAGCAATGCAAACAGCAGCAGGACTCCCATCTGTAGCCTCTTCCTGTAAACCAATATGCTACCCTTGCTCATTACAACCGCCGGGAGTTATTCCCCGTGAAGCCAATCGGAGCGCCAGGATGTCCGAGGCTGTCTGCCCATCAGGAAACCCCGGTTGCGTCCAAAATGGCATACTATGCACTACACGCCCAATATGTGAACCGTCATTCGACATACTTTTGTGTGAAATGAACAGTAGTACTGTGTATCTCCTTGCCGGTAGCGTAGCGAAGTGAAACCTATGAAATTGAAGCGTTATTGACCCCAGAGCTGCCTTGGTCGCACTGTGGGATATTTATGCCGGCGTGGTGTCCAGTGCTTGCATACTGTAATATTTCCCCCGGAAATAGTATGCACTTCACATACTATTGGTTTCATGCTAAGGCTTCGGACATACTGAAAAGTCTCACATAGTGTTTTAGCGTGTTAGTTGACTTAAAGTCCACCCAGTGTGTACTCCACGTTCTTGGCACTACATACATGTTTTTGGAACACATTGAAAAGTGCATTATCCCACAGGGTCTCTGGGGCGAGACCCATTATCCCATTTATTCTAAAAATAAATGGGATAATGAATGATAATCTTGAGGTAGAAAATTCACTCGGCTGCACGTTTTCAAAAGCAAAGCCGACTGTATATACTGTGCAGGGATGTACAGTCGGCTGTCATGGTAGCCAACTGTATCTCTCCCGTTTCCTATGTATGTTTGTCCTTAAATGGAGGTCTGGCTGTCGAACACTTAGGGGCCTGTTTTTGGTTTCTGTGCTCTTGCCTCTTCCCTGGGTTTCATACCACACAGTCTATCAGCCAAACCTGTCTGGGGGCGACACATTCATCACAGCCGTTTCACTTGCTACTTAAGCGCACAACACTGCTTAACTTTAGCATGGATCCCCCTCCTCCTCCTCCTCCTCCTTCACAACCGCTGGATAGCGTGACAGTGATTTGATTTGAGCCTCAGAGGTTGTGTAACTTGTTATTAGTAGTGCTGCGGAGATTATGAGCGAGGAGGAGAAATTGAGGACGAAATGTTTAAATCGAACGAAGGCGTCGACTGCAAAAGTCGGGGATTAGGAAAGGAAAATGTCACCCCCCACCCCCCCCCCCCCCCACACACACACACACACACTCCCCTCAACAGACTCATATTCACACATATACTGAACTACCAACTGTTTAAAATACCACAGATGGGGAATTCTGTGTGACTATAATACTGCAAATATAATATCATTTATTAAATGTGTGAAAACCTGTTATGATTATAGAGAAAGGCACCGTTTTTTTTACCGTTAGTGGACAGCGTTCAAGACAACTCGGAAAAAAAACAAGCTCTGACTTGGTAAAAAATTGGAATTACAAGTCGGAAATTCGGGTATCATTTAGAGCTCCGGTTTGTCGACTTGACGTCAGTGTGACAACATCAAACATGGTCACCCAGGCGTCCATGTTTTTTTCCCCCCTTGAGTTAAGTTGACTCACAGCGTGAACGCACGATGTCGTACGACGGAAATCTCCGACGTTGAAACTTTCGAGTTCTGAGTTGTCTTGAGCCCGGTATATTCGGAGCAGGTGGGTGCTGGTGGGTGGGAGGGGTTGGTGCGCTAGAGACTTCAGTGCCTCAGTACTTCAAGTGCTTTCCGCCGAACCTTCAGTCTCGGCTTCCGGTAACATCCAGCCGGCAGCGCCTGCTCAGTATTCAAGCCCCGTCTTAGCAGCCTTTTACTTTTAAACGCGCCGTGTTCATCGCCTCGCGTTGCTCTACTACACCAACAGCGCCGGCCCCCCAAGCCCAGAGCGCCGTGGTAGATCAAAACAAGGAGGAGGAGGAGGAGGAGGAGGAGGAGGAGTCCGCGGGCCAGAAGAAAGAGGAGAAGGAGAACAAGAAGAGGAGCGGGGAATCTGCAGACACTTCCCAGGGAGGAGAGCTCCGAGCGGGCCGCACTGGCCCAGCCGACAGCCGCAGTCAGACTCCCTCGGAGACGATGGTATCACCAGACACATGACAGTGTTTCTTTCTTTGCTATCTGTTCTCACTCACTCAGGCTTTCTTCTCTCCCCCCCCCCACACACACAATCTCTCATGCAGAGAATACACCCAGAGCAAGGGTATCCCAAACCTCTCTCTATCTCTCTCTCTCTCTCTCTAACCCCTTGATTTCCACTCACTCAGGTCTTGCACTTCAGCGTCTCTTGTTAACACATCTATTTCTCTTTGCCACTTTCATTTCCCGCACACACACACACACACACACACACACACACACACACACACACACACACACACACACACACACACACACAGGTATACATATGCACACATACACAGCAAATCAGAAAATCCACAAACATTCATACACAACCACAGGCACAGGCAAACACACACGAACACACACACACACACACACACACATACGTGGACGTGGAATCAGCTAAGAGGGCAGGGGGTTGGCCATGTTAATCATATCTGTCTTAGTACTGCCTGTCAGCTGACACGTCATTTCCCCATGATGAATGGCGTCGTCCTCTTCATTCTTCTGACAGGACAGGCAGGCGTTGATGAAGTTGCCGCGTGCTCATTCATACAATGAAACAGACACACACACACACACACACACACACACACTCACACACTTTCATCTCTGTCTCGATAATGGAGTCAAAGCAAACTTTTGAGATGAATGTTTTGTCCACATGCCCTATGGCTTTATTGGTGCTATGCTAACCACCTACACATCAACTCATCAATGCAATGCCAATGGCCTTCACATTTGGATGACAAATCAATTGGATGATTGACTGTAATCGCCCGTTTTGAAAATGTCACAGAGGTCGGCCCGATAGCCAGCCAATCACACTTTCATCAATCTACAGCTTGTCAAAAGGACATCATTCATACTGTTGCAATAACACCGGGGTGTTTATGGTACATGTCTAATATTCTTAGTAAATTAATTGTGTAATTTATATCTTTCCTCAGTAACCCAAGGACACAACCTTAAAAAAAAAGGGTGCAAGCTTAAAAAACAATAAAACAAGAAACACGGCGATGTCATCCGCAGCAACGAGACATGACCGCAGTCCATCACGTTTAATGATCTCAGGTCAGATCGGGGGTGGGGGGCGAAAATCAAGAGGTATCAATCAGGATCAACCTGGCGCTTAGATTAGACATATATACAGGCATGCACCGCACATATTGATGGCCATGTGAAGTCACTGCTGCGTTCTACAAGGGGGGGGGAAATAAAGAAAACGGCACACATAGACGTCGATCACTCAGACTACTCCATTATCGAATCACATACAAATGATTCCCATGCCTGTCTTCTTTGTCTAATGTGTTTTTTTTTGTTATGGGAACATCTTTAAAGGGCCCCTATTTTAACACCAGGTGTGAGTGTGATTGGCCATTACAAGCCGTTTCAAAATAGTCATGTATGATGACTAGGTCAGCCTAGCAGCCTCCCCCTGTAGACCGTACCAACTGGTAGGCTTATAGCCATCATACATCCGGGTGGACACTCCCACTTGTGATGTCACTAGAGGGTAGTCGCATGACAATTTTGAAACGGCTTGTAATGGCTACTCATATACACCTGATTGCCTATATAATCTACCGGTATTTTCGTATTGAAGGGTAGCTGGATGCGGTGGCTAGATGGATGTGGGTGTTACCACCCCTCTTCTGTAGTCCTGGCCAACAAGCCCCCTTGCCCCTATAGCTCCCTGTGTGTGTGTACTGCTGCAGAAAAATACAAATACAATCTTATATTGTATTATCTTCACTTGAGTCAGAGAGGCCAGAAGAAAAGAACCAAAATAGTTCCTCCTTCCTGTAGCTCTCTGGCTGCGAATCTGCACCAGTTTGTGTTAATCGTTATTTGTTTCCCCCGCTGTGGGACCTACAGTAGCTCGTGTTGTCTTTGATTTTTATTTGTAATGTTTTATAACTCCGGTATTTGCATTCCTCCCTCATCAGATACAGAGGTACACGTCTCTATGTATTTATATTCAGTGGCGTGCGTGTGCACTATTTCACAACATTAATTATACTTATGTATTGTGGTGAAATGATAGCGGTTATGCAATGCGACAAGTCGTTTTCACAGACTGATTGCTTAAACCATTCAGCGAGATTATGATCAGTCTGGTAATTTAACATTTGCGGGGGGAAAAAGCCAAGTCTTCTTATATAGTGTCCCATTTTAAAGTCCTTGCACTGTGTATCATTTCAGCATGAGACAGGGATGTATGTTGTACATGGCCGCTGCTTTGCTCCGTCCCCTATAGACTCATAAATACATGCTGCAAGTGGAAGTGCTTTATAAGAGCTGGACCCTGGATGACTCCCAGCTGACTTTCGTCCAGACACTCAGGAACCTGGAGAACGAAGCAAGAGGTACGGCCCCATCCCCATCAGTCACCCCCCCTACCTCCTCCATAACAAATACCACGCACGTAACCATGAACACATGCCCCCCCTACCCTACAGCATGGCCACACCCCATCAAATGACCACACCCAACACCAGTTTATTTGTCTGTCCTACTTGTCGTCCATGTGTCATTTATGTATGTGGTGGCTTCTGGTTTCCCTTCTAGCAATTGATAAAGTGTATCAATCGTGTAATTTATGCTAGTGCCACTATCTCGTATTGTAAGGGAATCATCCACCTGTATTATTAATATAGTCATGTATATGATCATGTGTTTATACGATCTTTGATAATCATTTTGCCCTTTTTCCCATCATTTTTTGTTGTAGACGAGTAGGATGGGGATAGTTTAAATATTGTCCAGGTATGGATGGGCTATGGCAGAAACAGAACCAGCACAATGCCTCTTCCTCCTCTCTTCATCCATGCTGAGGAAAGGTTGTTTGTTGCCTGCTTTGCCAGCTTTGCCAGCTTGCTGGCGAGCGCTGTTGGCAGAACATAACAATACGATAATAGGCTTATCTTGAATTTGAAATTGGTAAAGAAAAACAGACATTTATCAGCAGACACAATGTAGCCAGGGGCTGCCGAATCAAAATGATACCACTTTGAGGAAACGTAAAAATATACAGTAAAATATTCCATTACTTGAAGCCACTCAAATATGTTGTATACAGCGGTGTGTCATTTTCACTATTTTTCTAAGTGTTTTAATACAAAATAAAAAAAATTCGGTCACACACACCGTTAAACATCCACAATTCTCCATTTATGCCACATGCGAAAAAAGCAAGTTATTCTGCCCTTAGTTGTTCTGCCCATTCTCCCTCTCCCGGCGATTGAAATGTGCCAGTTGTTCCGCAGGCGGGGGGCTGCAGCAGCAGCAGCACACATTGTTGTTCCTATGTAATCACAAGCCCCTAATGAAAGCCAGATGAATACAGCTGTTCTGGCAGATCACAGAGCGCCATTTCTACTGCTGGGGGGGGGGGGGGGCTCCTCTCCACCACCACCACCGCCACCGCCACCACCATCGCCTCTGCTCGGGCGCCTCTTATATCGCGCGGCGCACAAATTGCATCGATTGTAAAGAAAAATAAATCTTAGAAACGGGTGAAAGCTCCTTAAAAAAAAACATCATCTTGGGAGAGGTGAATTAATTCGGAGCGTGCGGTGCATGGATGATGCAGAGGAGGAGGTGGCGGCGGTCACGGATGACAATGTTGGCATGACGGGCTAAAGGGGACAGCCCCCGGCGTCATTAGGATCTCTGTTGTCTCTCCTCTCTCCCCCCGCTGCTGACAGCATCGCCTCGACTTACTCATTCAGTTAACATGGAACCATGATGTGCTCTCTCTGGTTCTCTCTCTCTCTCTCTCCCTCTCTCTGTTTATCCTTGCATATCTACGCGTATGCCTGTGTGGGAGGCGGTTATTCTTTTTTTAAATGTATTATTTATTATCAACACCGACCCAACATAAACCAAATATCTAGATACTGTGTGTGTATACTGTGTTGTTGAGGGAGTTCAGAGCAAGGCGGGATCATGTTAATGTGTTTACTGGAAATAATAGCTATGCTATGGCTTAGGAGTCTATTGTGTGAGAGAGAGAGAGAGAGAGAGAGAGAGAGAGAGAGAGAGAGAGAGAGAGAGAGAGAGAGAGAGAGAGAGAGAGAGAGAGAGAGATACGGAGAGAGAGAGAATTAGCTTGTTAAGCTTGCACATACAGTATGTTTCTTTCGAGGCAATTGTCCACATCCCTCCTGCTCTGCTCTATAGGCTGTATAGAAAGTGGGTCAATGGGAAGTCAAATGAAGTTGCCTGTTGCCCCTCGGTGCCCTGGGAAATATCTCAGCAGGAAAGTGAATTAATTTCGCCCAGTTTAACTCTCTCACTCTCCTGTCTCTCTGTTCCTTGCTCCCTCTCTCTCTCTCCCTCTCTATTCTCTCTCCCTCCCTTCCTCCTCTCTCTCTCTCTCCCTCTCTCTCTCTCTCTCTCTCTCTCTCTCTCTCTCTCTCTCCCCCCCCCCCCTCCATGGCGAGGCTGTGCCCTTGATCATGCTGCATGCATGCTACACAAACACACACACACACACACACGCCTAAAAGATGCCATGCAATTCCCTCTTTAGCAAGCTGTCATTCGCAACAGAAACGCTGTGGCGCGCGCGCATTCGAGCCGTTCCAGCGGACGACTAAGAAGAAACCAAAAAGACATTGAGCATCTAAAGCTGTGCCGTGGCATCTGTTCTTCCTCCGCTGCTCCCACAAGAGAAAAGTGTGTCTGATTCCCATAGCAATGGTTATCGGGAGCAGCCCTCTCTATTTAAGCATTCATGTCCAGTTGGGTGAGACCGGAACGGCGGTGTTAAAAACAAAGTGTTTCTGTGTTTTGGCGGCTTCACACACAAACACACACACACAAAATGTGCAAACAGCAGTAGGTTGACAGTTCTGATTCTGATTTTTTTTTTTTTTTTTTTTTTTTGTGTGTGTCAAATTTCAGAATGGCGTTTAGCGTTACTGAGTGTATACATCGTGCCTCGAACCGGGGGTTGGGCTTGTCATGGTGGCGGCGGCGGCGGCGGTGGTGGTGGGGAAGGGGGGGCTAGAGGCAGACTGATGGGCTGTGGGTTAAATGATGGATTATCATGCCTCTCCGTATCAGAACAGAGGCACTCTTTAATGGCGCTCGGGGAGGAGGCGCCGGGCCGGCGGCTGCGCGGTGCAACAGTGCCATCTAGTATACGCACGCAGCATCCCACCCGCCGCCGCTGTTCAGGCCGCTATGTTTATTCATTTGTGAGTCAGTGGTAGGGTGTGAACAACAGCTTATTTGCGGTGTGATTCGTTTTTTTATGTCGACTGTGCATATTTTTTTAATCACACCGAGATGACCTTGGTCTGCCGCAGTGTACTGAAACAATCATGGGCAAATAGTTCTTGAGGGAGAGAGAGAAAAATGATCATAATCATCCAATATTCTTCTATTGGAAAAGTAGTCCCGGGAAAAGGGTTTTCATGTATTGTGATTTGGTTGCACAGTGTGATATTTAGACTTTATTACACAGACTATTACGTTTGTCTTTTGGGAGTATGGGAGCTTTTTTAGCTTGTTGTGCGATTCGTGCTTTGTTGTGTTTAACTTTGTGTTCAGCAAAAATTATACTTTTATATACATTTTTCATAATCTCTATGTTAGCATGCCCCAAAAAAAAGCATAATGTTATATTCCTAGTGTGGGACTTTTGACATACTATCAAGTAAAAAACATTCAACATTTAATTTATGGGTTGGGCACCTGTTTAAGCTGCATGCACTTTTTTTGTGAACATTTAGTCATTGCTTTTGACATTTGGTAATTTGGTCCTCTTTTGCGCCATTGGGTCCACATAGAGATGAGGTGCAGGCACTGTTGACGAATGCTAACCTATGAACTCTCTGTCACATGCATAAGTAGAAGGTGAAGTCATCCGCTCCAGCAGCACTGAGACGGCGAGCAGCGACGGGCACAAACCGGCCGCGTCCAAGTCACACCCCAGGGGGAAGGGGGACAAGGAGAAGCTGGTGACCGGGTCCAAACCTGGCTCCAGACAGGATTCGGTAATAATCACCGTCCGCCACCGTGCGTTGCATTTAGATATGGCCGACAATTACAGCCAATACTACTATTACTAGAATCTCGATTCCAGCATCTGGGGGGAGACGGCCTGTGCCAGAAACCAACAACTGCAAGGGGTGGAGTTACGCCTTGTTTCCTCTTTTGTTACCGAGATGTACTGAGTGGATGAAGCTTTCAGTAGGGGATTTTAATGTGTATTTCTACAGTGGCCTCCGGTCTACACGGTGTTGATTTGCAACCTTTATAGCCTCTTTTTTTACAGTTTACCAGTGCTGGCCAAGTTTGTGTTCGCTGTTAATAGCCAATTATGCGCCTACAGATCTGGCCTCCAGCAACATGATTGTTTCTACTGAAACAAATATGAAGGGAAAGAAAGTGAACCCAGATTTGAGCTCGTCTGCCATCAGACTTTAGATTACTACTAGTCTGCTTTGTGAGACTACTACTAGGACTAAACGATCAGCCTGTTTGGGTGTATCCGAGTGTTGCATCTTCTTTCAGCATAGCTTAGTCGTCAAGCCTTCTCCGTCTCGGTTCTAGTGGTTCGGATGGATACTAATTAAAGTAAAGCGTAGCCAGCAGGTAACCTAACATAACCTGTCTCTTGTCTGTCCTTTGCTCTAAATGGTGCCGGGGGTTGTGGTGGTCATGGCCACCACAGCTGCCTGATAGATGTCTCATCCATGTATAATTGTTCATTATTCCGGAGCTGCTCTGCATGTCAAACGCTTAAACACAATGCAATTTGAAAGGCAGATTTTTGCAGAACTCAAAGCCATTTCCATTTTGAATTGTTTTTTTCCTGCATCCCTGGGTGGGCGGGGGGGAGGGCGGCGGGTGATAACGATCTCTGAATAGATAAAATAACAATGAAAAATAAATAATGTATCGTGTTTTTAAAGGTGCTATTGATAAAATCCCCCCCGAAGCTCATGCCCCCTCAAGTGGTCGCCAGTTCACAACCTGCATATTCTCCTGGTGGAGTGGAGTGAGACTCAGACAGACTCATTATGTCTGGTCGAGAGATGAATCTTTCGTGGTAGAGTGTTCAATTAATTGTGCAACATGTAGCTATACTACATTAGCTATAGATTTAGGTTATTTTGTGCGCCGGCGTTTCGAGATTCATGTAATGATATCGATGGTAATCTTAGGAGGGGGCTTTTTTCCACACTAACTGGCAACCTTGATCGCTGACGACACAGAGATACCATGTGACCTCTGAGACAAAGATAAACAAAACATTTTTTAATGATTAATCGACAATCATAATAGGAAAAGTGATACATTTATTCCACACATTTCTAAGCTCTGTGGGTGTTTTTTTTATTTTTATT